>CALNXK010000068.1:1142500-1147500 GCA_942486035.1 Porites lobata
AAGCAGAAAGGAAACAACTTGACGCTCTCTGTAGTGAATTAGGGAAAAAATACTGGAGTGGGCATCATGATGTTGTCTCAAGGTCACTTTCTGTTAATGATTCTCCTAGTTTTTCTGCTTATAATGAAAAAGAACTGAGGTCATTTCTGCAAAAGGTGTATGACTATGACTTGACAATGATGAAGCAAATCGAGGGAAGTAAGATTCTACAAGGAATTTCCAAAGAGAGTATCAAGGAAGCTGCAGAGGAAGTAAAACTTAATCCTGGCTGCTTGAATGTTCTTAACCATGTCAACTTGCCTCTGTATCTCATTTCTGTCAACTGGTGTCAAGATCTGATTCATGCCAAGCTGGGTCACCTTAAACATTTAAATATCTTTGGAAATAACCTTCCTCTTGAAGGCGTACTTTCATCAGGCCATTTAGGCAAGACTCTTTCAAGCGCTTTTGACAAAGAGAGAATTTTTGAGGACTTGATTGGAAACATAACTGAAAGATCTGATGGAGTTTCAGTGTTTGTTGGAGATTCAATAACTGATTTGCTAGCTTTGCTGAAGTCAGATGTCGGTATACTGATCGGAAAGAGTCAAACTTTCAGGAAAGTAGCCAAGTCGTTTGGAATAAAGCTTCTTCCCTTGCAGGACATACAAGCGATGAAAGGTGGTGATTGCCATGAAAAACATCACCAAAGACTATCAACTTGGATTTGGTTCTTTTGTGGACAAGACAGTATCTCCATTCATCAGAACTGAATCAAAAAAGCCATGTGACGAAAATGAGAAATGTATCCCTGCCTACGGCTTCAGGAATGTTCTCAAACTTGTGAAAGATCCTAAGATATTTGAGGATAGTGTTAAGGAACAGAACATTTCTGGTAACCTTGATGTACCTGAAGGAGGATTTGATGCTTTAATGCAAGTGACAGTCTGTGAAAATAAAATTGGCTGGCGTCCACGTGAAACCTCACGCCGGCTTGTTGTTTTTGTTTCTGATGAAACATTCCACATTGCTGGAGATGGAAAGCTTGGGGGTATTGTCACTCCAAATGATGGAGAATGCCACCTTAATTCAAATGGAGAATATGACAAATCTAATGAGCAGGATTATCCCTCCCTTGCACAACTTCATGAGAAACTTCGGGATAGCAATATTCTACCAGTATTTGCAGTGACAGAACTCGTTAGTGATCTTTATCAGAGTTTGAGCACTATGTGGAGTGATGTGGGAGCTGTGGCTGGAAAACTTGATGACAATTCTGGAAATGTTGTTTCTCTTATTGCAAGTAAATATGAGGAAATTGTGTCTATAGTCCGCCTTGAGTACAAAGCACCAGAGAAAGTGTCAGTTACTGTTAAAGCTAAGTGTGGAGGTAGTTCAGTGAGTATTCAGAGCCCGAAGTGTTCCAATGTCAAACTGGGGCAGACGGTTACTTTTGATATCTCTGTGAAGTTAGATGAGTGTCCTGAATCAGAGGCTGAGAGGCAAAAAAGCCTCAAAATTTCAGTGCCAGGGTTTGGATCTGTAACGTTGGATTTGAGTTTTATATGTGAATGTCAGTGTGAACAACCTAGCATGAAGCAAAATAACAGCAAAATTTGCAATGGAAATGGCACATTGAGTTGTGGAATATGTGAATGCAACCAAGGAAGATTTGGAGAATTCTGCCAGTGTAACACACCATTTGAGAAAACAGATCTATCAAAATGCAAGAGGACTAACTCCTCAGATGAGCTCCCTTGTAGTGGCAGAGGTGAATGTGTTTGTGGAAAATGTGTTTGTAGATCAGAGCAGGGAAGGCGATTTTATGGGGAGTTTTGTCAATGCAATGACTTCTCTTGCCCTGAAGATCAAGGCAAACTGTGTGGAGGTCCCGAACATGGAGTTTGTCGCTGTCGTAAATGTATATGTAAAGACAAGTATTATGGGGATGTATGCAACATAAAGAACTGCACTTACTTCCCACCAGAGACACAATGCCAGAAAGATGCAAATTCCGAAATTTGCGGAGGTACCGAAAGAGGCGAGTGTAAACAAGATCCAGAGAACTGTTTCAAGTGTGAATGCAAAGAGAAGTATGATGGGACCTACTGTGAAAATTGTCCTTATTGCGAAGATGGAATGTGCAGTAGAAATGAGGACTGTGCAAAGTGTTCAACGTTCGAAGGAAAGTCTTTAGCCGAATGCAAAAAAGACTAAACAAAAGGACAAAAAGAAGTATAAACTAATTTGCGTACGCAAAGGAAAAACAAATTACACAAGAGCGAATAATAGGAAAAATGTTACACTTGGATCTTACAGGAATGTTCCGGTAGCAAAATGTCCTAATGTTTTCAACCCACAAATGAGCTTTCCTGGCTGTCAGCTAAATGCCGCGTCACGCAAAAGCCAGTGGAAATTCAATCGTCCGGTATCGCAAAACGAAGAAACCTTTTGAACCGAAAATTTCTTTGGAAGAGGGTTTTAAGGTGCTGTCATACCACATGAAAGTAGAAACTCGGAAGAAGCGATAGTCTCCTAGTTTGAATTTGGTGACCATTGCCAGAAATCGTGGACATTTCGCGCCCGTGATCAATTGTCAGCGGAATCTCATTTTTAAAATGGCGGACAAAAACTATCGTAGTCAGGGAAAGCGTATCCCTTGCGATTTTTTTAAATAATTTGAGCTCTGTGTTTAATGTCGAGCTTACATCGTAGGTTTTTCACAATCCTTTACTACGTCCGTTATGATACAAGCTCACGTTCTAAACTAATAACACCTAATATGCATACTAATCACTAGGCGTGTCACGCACGCGGTCACGCCATTACATCTCTCCCCCCATCACGTGGATGGGACGCAACGGTGCGAACGAAAACAGCAAACAAAAATAAATAAATAAACTAAATAAATTAAATGTTGCTAATAACGAGTAAGCCCTTGTGTCCTTTACAGGCTCTAATGTAGCTAGTAGACACGCAAATTCTCGCTATTCGCAAATAAAGTCCTTATATTTAGTGTCCTTTGTGGATCTTGTTTTCCTTCTGGGCCTGTCCAAGGGCACATGTCTTCGCTCTGTGTCACGGTCTGATCCGGGCTGCCGAGATCTCTGCCTACTCTCGTACTCAGCTGTGTCGCTGTTTGCTCTTGGCTGCTCATGACCTTGCCTTGATTCACTGGATCTGTCCGCTGGAACTGCATCTCCACTTGGCCCTGCTAAGGGTCTGTCCGCTGGCAATGCATCCCCACTCGGCCCTGCTAAGGATTGCTCTGGACATTCAATTATAACTTCATCCGGTTCAAATGCCTCACCGCTGTCAGAATCATCACACCGCGGTGATTCCCTACAACCATTTTTGAGCAGTTTCCAATCGGCGTAATTCCTGGTGCGAATCCTAACACTGTTCTTGGCAGTGACCAGGCTTCCCTTGACGCCAATGACTACCATAGGCTCCGGGTCATACAGAGGGGTCAGGCTGTTTTTACGTTCCTGCTTGCACAACACAGTGTCCCCGACTTTAATTTTCATCACGGCTGTGTGTCTTCTTTTATCAGCATATAGTTTCATCTTCTGTTTTTGTTCTCGGTCCCGACAGCGGATCATCGTGTCATCCCTGTATTTAGGCTGTCCCTTGACTTCAGGGAACTTTCCACGTAATTCCCTTCCGAACATGAGCTTGTTCGGGCTGACTCCAGTTGTCGCATGCTCAGTTGCTCTGTATGCCCTGATTCCCCGGTTCACTTCATCCCTCACGGGTTTGCCTTCCAAAGAGGCGATCCGAGCGGTCTTCTTTACTCTCTGCATGAACCTTTCTACATCGCCGTTGGCTTCTGCCCACCCGGGTGTCACTTTCCGGTGCTTAAACCCCTCCTCTTTTGCGTATTCTTCGAATTTATGGCTGTTGAAGGGCGGTCCGTTATCTGATTTGATTTCTTTTGGCACTCCATATGTGTCGAACACCCTCTTGAAAGTCGGTATTGTTGCTTTCTCGCTCGTGGACCCCACGAATTCAACCACTGGGTATCTGGCATATTGACAGTAAAATACGAGGGCGAGGTCACCACTCGCCATTGGTCCGCAAAAATCCACGCTGACCTTCTCCCACGGTCCTTCCGGTAGGTCTGTCATCCGGAGTGGCTCGCGATGCGTTTGCGGCGTGTTAGATTGGCAAGCGATGCAAGTGGACACGAACTTGTCACATTGTGAGTCCATTCCGGGAAACCATACATGTGCTCTCAAAAGCTGTTTTGTTCGCACCTGGCCCTGATGACCCTCGTGCGCAATTTCCACCATTCTATCTCTGAGTTTTGCGGGCACAACGATCCGATCCCCTCTCAAGACAATCCCGTCTACTATGGTTAGTTCATGGAAAACTTGCCGAAATTCGTGTGTCCTTGTATCGTTTGTGTCTATCCAGCCTTGGTTGATGTACTTCTTTAGTGCTTGAAGTGCCGGATCTTCCTCAGTGGCGTCCTTTACCTGGTCTCTGGTGACAGCTTTGGGCGTGCTGCACGTTACCACATAGTTTACATAATGCCGTACCTCCGTACCTCCGGGTCGGTGAGGCTCCGACTGGCATATTGCACCACTCTCCAACATTGTTCTCCAGGCTTCCTCTGCGTAAGTGTCGCGGCCAAACCCACAGGGCACCCATCAATATGAAGATCGTGCTCCGCCTGGGGATCAAAGTATGCTTGGACTGTGTCGCTACTGAGCATGTTCTTAAGTCCCTCGAATGCTTCTGAGTGTTCCGGTTTCCATTCGAATTTTCCGGTCACTAGCTCACCCAGTTTGCACGCCGCTTTCTGATACTGTCTGGCTTCCATGAATCGTGAACTATATCTGACCGTACAGAGGAATGAGTTAAGTTCGGCTGCATTTCTAGGGCGTCCTGCAGATTTAATGGCTTTCACTTTGCATGGGTCTGGAGATACTCCATCTTTAGAGAACATCAAGCCATAGTAGACCACGCGATCTTTTCTGAATTCACATTTTGCTCTGTTGAATGTGACATTCTTTTCG
>CALNXK010000068.1:1152500-1307500 GCA_942486035.1 Porites lobata
GGGGAGCACTTTAGGAATTTTGGGGTGGGGATGTGCCGCTGAGACCCTGGAACCCTTAGCTTATACCAGAGCTAGTTCAGCTGAATTTTGTAACCCTATACTAGACTAAACTCCCCAATTTCCCCTATCCTAGAGTAGCTTATAGGCTGAGTTGCGTAATTTAAACTTGCCGAATAGACCTTTTCACGGTTTTTTCAACATTTTATGTGGACCAGCTAGGGAAAATCCGTCTACACCTCTGAAAACTGCGCCTTAAAATTAGGAAAATTGCCAAATTTTAAAGCGATACGTCTTTAGCGAGCGGAGATTTAGCTCCGCGAAGTTGTGAAAATTTATAGACGCCTGTATGGTGGAGAGCAAGTCACTTTTTTTTTTTGCCCCCCCTCCGCCATACAAGCATCTGTAAAATTTCGCGACTTTGAGGAGCTGTATCTTTATAAGCTTTCAACAAATCACTTTCAAACTAGGCAATTTTACTAATTTTAAAGCGTTCTTTTTAGTGGTGTGGACGGATATTCCCAAAGTTGTCCATGAACCGTGAAAAGGTCTATTGATCTTTTTTATATTTTTCAGTGGCAATTCCCTGTTTCCCTAGTCCTAGACTAAAGCTTCAAACAACTGATCAATCTCCTGGAAAATGATACCCTATTCTAGGCGACCCAAACTCTCTGTTTTATATATACTGCCAGAGTAAACTGCTTGAAAACCATACCCCCCCCATCTTCTCTCCTCTAACCCCCAAGGAAGGCCTGCGTAGCAAGTGTTTCCGCGCGTCTTCCATTTCTTTCAGCTCTAGAGCATTAATAGGGAGTTTAAGATACGGCGACTACGGACTACGACTACGGATAAACATGCTACTACGCATGATCAAAACCACGTGACTGTTCGTTTTTCCCGCGTAGTCCTGCGGCTACGGTGAGTTGTTGAGCTGTTTCGCGTAGTCGCGACTACGGAGAACATTTTGCTCGTATTTTGCCGTCTCGGTACTTCAAGAATCTCGTCTTTTCGTAAAAATGTTTTTAATTCACCTGCTTTAAGTGAGAGGGAAGCAAAATATGTAAGTTGCGTCTAATTTCTGCTCAGATTTACGCTTTTAATCCACTGTTGTGACCTCATTTTTATCTAGCTAAGCCCATATTTGACAAGGTTAGCTGTTTATACGCAGAATTCCGATTGACGGCCGAGGAGAAGAGAAATCATGCAGGTAATTTACTTTCTCTTAGCACTTGAAAAGATTCAATGTTTGTTCGAACTGATTATTGTGTCTTTCTACTTGTGTAACCTTTGTTTATGCGAGTTTTTGTATCGCATTTGCTGAATGAAAATGATGTAAACATCTTCGAGACAATCGAAACTCGGCATTTCAATACTTCAGACTAAATCAGATCAGTAGTCGGAGAAGTCCATATTCTAAATCTAATAAATGAGCTATTACTATTTCTGTCTATTTCTTTAATATTTGACATAAGAATTCATGGGCAAAACTAAAACCTGTGTAACCAAAACTTTGTTTACAATTTCACCCGACGTAATTGCTTCCTTCAAGTATGGAAGAATTTGTTCAGTGTCTAAAGATACGATCACATGCAAAACTGACTTGCATTCTTGTGAACTGTCATGAAAACAAGAAAATCTTTGCGTGTTGTTTCCCTCTCCGCCTCTTCTCTCGTAGTCTACTGTCTGTAGTGCAATCTTAACGTTCTATATTTGCACGACTCAACCCAGTGCTACGAACAAAGAACAACGCTCGTCCAGCCGTAGTTCGTAGTCCGTAGTCGCCGTATCTTAAACTCCCTAATAACTCGATTGGAAACGCTTGCTACGCAGGCTAACGTTGCATAGCCTTCTCAACTTATAAGTAGGAGCCAACTTCTTCAATTATCATCTATATATATGGTCATGCTTAATTAGTCGCAATATAGAGAAAATTTTGGAGCAATATTCAGCTCCTGCGAAAAGAGACACCTCTTAGGTGGATTAAATTGTTTACCGGCAAGCACTTTTATCCTCTACTTCACAATTTAGATGATAATCTTGTCTTGTTTTGTTCCCAGGACGTTTAGTTAATGGAGAGAAAAGTAACCTTCAAGTTGATCTGGGTTGTCTTGATTTCCCGTAAGTAATTTTTGTATTAAAATATTTTATTAAATAATGAGTGAAAAATGTTGAAAAACCTGTGTCCTGTTGAGTAGAGGGGCACTCCTTTTACCTGTTTTATTAAACCAGACGACAACAATCATTGGAAATCATTCATTGGTTTCAATCAAAAGACTCAATAAAAATCTATTGATTAATATTGATTGGCTTAGCCAATTAATAAAAGTCGATAATCACTCATCGAGAGCGCCTAAACATTACTGATTTTCATTTATTGCCACTGATAATCAATAATTATCATAGTTATTTTATCTTCCCTTTCGGTAACACGGGTAAACGTTTGCCAGCTGTTGCGTGTATAGTTTGGCTATTCAAATTATTCACGCGAGTTTATGAGGGATTAAGCAATGTGTTTTTCTCCTGGACCCTACAATTTATGTGTAACTTTTTAAAAGATTTTTCTAATATATTGAGCTAAGAATTCATTAACCGTGTTGCTTATTTCCGGAAGGAGCTTTTGTTAAAAAAAATGCTGCAGGCGTTCCCTCGCTCTCGCCCCTACCGCCACCCCTCGCTGTTTTTTTCTGCTCACATCTCTGCGCGCTGTCCCCACGATCTGAACGCACGGAACAGGCTAATGTTCTTTATAGGGCTTCTAGGCACGCGTTCCTGCTCCACGAACCGAGAGGGACAGGAACGCGAAACAAAGCCCCAAGAACTCGTCTGCATGAGGTTAATCTTCCTAGTGAGACCTTAAAAGAAAAAACTCATTCAATGGCCAATTTGTTTAGCTTTTTGTTGCCTTTATGTGCCTTTGTTAATCTCGGCCTCCTCATATTCTTGAGTGATTCTTCCGGTCCCCTGCACCTGCTGAGCCTTTGTGGTCAAGAGAAGAACAACTGCTATACAAGACCTCGCTTTTTCTAATATATTGAGCTAAGAATTCATTAACCGTGTTGCTTATTTCCGGAAGGAGCTTTTGTTAAAAAAAATGCTGCAGGCGTTCCCTCGCTCTCGCCCCTACCGCCACCCCTCGCTGTTTTTTTCTGCTCACATCTCTGCGCGCTGTCCCCACGATCTGAACGCACGGAACAGGCTAATGTTCTTTATAGGGCTTCCAGGCACGCGTTCCTGCTCCACGAACCGAGAGGGACAGGAACGCGAAACAAAGCCCCAAGAACTCGTCTGCATGAGGTTAATCTTCCTAGTGAGACCTTAAAAGAAAAAACTCATTCAATGGCCAATTTGTTTAGCTTTTTGTTGCCTTTATGTGCCTTTGTTAATCTCGGCCTCCTCATATTCTTGAGTGATTCTTCCGGTCCCCTGCACCTGCTGAGCCTTTGTGGTCAAGAGAAGAACAACTGCTATACAAGACCTCGCTTTAACCGTGGCAAATGACTACCAATATACCCAAAGTCGATATTTAATTTTAATGTTTTGAGGATGAAATCTCACTGTAACCATAACAGTGAAACCTCTTCAGAATCTTTAGCGCTAGTTTTTATGGCTGACGTGCAGAACTAAAAATGAAATGCTGAAATCAGTTTTATCTGTCTTTATTTTTGCCTGCACTAGAGATTCAGGAGATTGACGGGGTTGAAGCTAACGCGTTTTTCTGTTCTTTTTTTTCAGTTCTTATGGTTGAATTGGCGTCAACTCAATTGATTCTGCCGTCATCTTGTAAGTGAGGTTTATGCTATGCCCACCTGAGACCCCGAGAGAGATTCCAGTGAGCAGAAATCATATTTTTCCTTTATTAGATAATTATCCACTTGTATTTTTGAGAATTTTACTGCGCAAAAGTCCTTGTCACTCGACCAGTTCCTCTCATTCAAAAACTACCTTCAAAGTAGCCACTATAAAAATGCGACCACGAGCACTTCAGATTCAGAAATCGTCTCAATTAAGGGTTTCAGTTATAAACGTGACACCACCGATGCTCCTTGGCATACACAGACATAGCCCGGCCGGTTCCAAGCTGCGTGACAGACACGGTTTAGCTCAATAACGACGGCCAATGGCAGTTCAACGGTAATGATTTCCTTAGGACGGATGGGTAGGTTACTTTGAAAATCATATAGCTCTGATAAATTTGGTTTCCTCGTACATTTTATTCGAAGCCGGAGGTTGCGTTTTTAGTGAAATACCCGTCCGAGGAATAATCAATTAAGAATATAGTCCAGTACGACTTATTATCTGTAAACAAAAAAAGTGCTCAGAAAGAGGCAATCAGATTCGCCACTTTCTGCAAGACATAAGGTTGCTCCTGGATGTACATTCAAATTTGTTTTCGCCATTTTTTTCAGCGTCGCTGACCGTACATGTTTTACCGACCATCGCAGTCGCAGTCACACCGACTCCTCATAATTCATCAGGTAAGTAAAAAGCCGGAAAAAATTCTCAGCTTGAGCCAGGAAGCAACAACTGAATTTAAGTATCCAGTAATACATAATAAACCCCATTTAAGGTGCAAAATGATCGGCCCGGCACCCCAAATGTTTGGCACCATACTGGCGATTTTTAGGAAGGGCCCTATCCAGTCACACGACCCAAAATAATGATATGTTCAATCAGAATCGTGTACAGATGTACGATGTTTTTCACATGTTCGAAAAATGGTACGTCCAATCAACAGCCACCGCAGCGGTTCGCAACGAAACATTGCGAAACTTCGTTTCTAGGGTCTTTTCAATCTCCAATAGGGTGACACCATTTTAAAAACCGGGAAGCCCCTGGGGATGAGGATGATTTTACGGCACCCCTAAAAATTACGGTACCAATGCCAAATTTTGTACTGTATCGATACGTTTACACGTAGGTGATTGCGAGAGTAGCCTGCCACGCCGACTTTCTTAGGGGTTCGTCACGCTTCCTGCCCCACTAACGTCTGCTTAACCGAAAGTGAATTCCTTTCCCATTGTTCGCAAATATCAGTTGTTGAAGTCAAAGTGTTGACAAGCCAAACACATACGTACAAGCTCGGTAGAGTGTGATACGTGACCAAAGATTTTTACTCCAAACGAGAATCTAGGAGATAAGCCTTGATTTTTGTATGTTTCTCTCTGTAAAGGCTGAATTAGATGTCATTTGCTCACAAAGTCGTTCTTTGGGTGATGCAACGGCCGGGTTACCTTGTAACTGAACAAAAGGCAGTATTTTTTTCACACTTTATTGTTTTGTAGTAAACCCGACTTCCGTTGGGTAAATTTAACCTCCGAGGTAATTTTTTCAATGAGAAGGTGAGGGTAGCCTCTACTACGAGCGATGTGAGTTAACTGATTAGTTTGTTCTGAAACTGTAAGGTCTTCACCTTTCATGAGACCTTTCTGATCTTTTCTGGAGCAAAGTCAAATGCGAAATTTCTCTCGGTCCAAAGGGCACTTCCCAGATCTGGAAGTCTGTTGTGATTATGTCTACGTTTTTCCGCTCAAATCAGGAGACTTTAGTGGGGCAGGAACTCGTGACAAACCCCTAAGAACGTCCGCGTGGGAGGCTATTTCGAGGGCAGTGCGGTGCCCAAAAATTGCCATCGCGGTGCCAAAATTTTGAAGTGAATGCCTATTTTTGTGGGCGCGTAAATGGGGTTGGGAATTTCCTAAGCAGTCTGATGCCATTTTTTTAAATATTTTCTCGTAGAATGTTCCAACTACAAATTTCTAATCGAATCCAACAGAGCAAGAACGTACTTCAATACTTCAACTGTGTTATGTGACACATCCCTGTCGGGATGGTACAGATTCAGTGGAAGAGCTGGCAATCAGATGGCTGATTCGTGTGTTGATCATAAACACTGCGGTACAGCCGCTCCCGGATGGATGAATGGAGGTCATCCGTCAGTAGCTGAACGAGTGGTTTCGCGCTCAGTTTGTTTTCGATCAAAATCAAATTGCTGCAAGTGGTTGATTGTCATCAGTGTCCGTAACTGCGGAGGCTTTTATGTTTATTGGCTTCAGAGGCCACCTCATTGCAACTTTCGCTACTGTGGTAGTGGGATCCAACCTACATCAGGTACAAAACGTGAACTATATAGGCTATTTCACGTCGCATATCGTGTAGTGATGGCAAACAAAAGTACAAAAAAGTGTGCTGCACGTGCAGAGTTGTTGCTTTGCCCTATTCAAACTATTTCTTTTTCGACGTTCTCTTTGCCGTTTCCGTAATGACACCATAAACGCCCTATTTTCGAGCACAAAAGCCGCGCTACTTACTGGTTTGGTTGGTGTTGACTATATTTATTCATTTTTAAAGAGGAAAGGCCATTGCTTTTTTTTCTCTTATCTCTCTCCTCCTTTCCTTTTCCCGTCTCTTCTTTTCTGTTTCCTTAGTTTTTCGAGTAGGTGACCCACATTTGTTATTAATATTATTATTATTGTAATTAGTAGTAGTAGTAGTAGTAGTAGTCGTCGTCGTCGTCGTCGTCGTCGTCGTCGTCGTCGTAGTCGTAGTCGTCGTCGTAGTCGTAGTAGTAGTACTATTAATATTGTTTTATCACTGAATATCACTTGAGCTTGCAACTACGTCTCTGGGATGTAAACTCCACCTCCAATATCCCCTGTGGCTCCCCGTCGACTAAACTGTGAGATTTCCGTCAATCAGCGCGAAGGGGAAACGAGCGCGAATATAGACAAACATGGAAAAACACTTACCAAGGGTAATGACGTCATTAGTGATGTCATCTCCGCCAATCAGCATTTCGATTCGCATCGACTTTTTCGATGCAGATATTCAAATTTTAGAGACGTAGTTGCAAGCTCTCCTTCCTTTTCCCTTCCTGACGCCAGAGCGCTCCGGAAAGCTTGCTCGCAGGCTAGTTTCTGGAGTGCAAAGTAACTCGAGAACCTATGACACTGTACCCATAAAAAGCGGGAAACTTGGCGCAAAACTCACGCACTGTGGTGGCTTTTGATTGGACGTATCATTCTTGGCACATGTGAAATACTTCGTACGCGATTCTAATCGGACATTTTTTTTTTTTCACTTGTGAAAAATATTGTTCGCTCCTCTGATTTGGCTAGAACTCCTTTGCGTATGCAAATCTACATATATTACGTGTATAATAAAATGAAACTTGCTTTCGGATAAAAAATATATATTCATGTCATTTATCATTTGATAATTGACAATTATTCCACGAGTGCGCGTTGGATATGAATTGGCTATAATCATCTCATATCCAGTGGAATAATTGTTTTATTAAAAACGCCCACAAGATATCGAGTATTCTTCCCGACTTTATTTGTAAAAACAACTGATTTTCAGCTTGTTTTTAATTTTGAGCAGGAGCGTACAGTTGCCATATTTGGAGAGCATGGTATACCATGATGGCTAAGCTAATCAGAGCTCTAGAATTGCATTATCCAATGATTCAGTTTTTAATAATAATCGTTAGTTCTGTATAAGAGGAGAGCTCGAAAACAGTCATACTCAAAGTTTCTAACGTTTCAATTTCAGCTTTGCCAACTCACCATTATAATTACTTTTCTCTTCACAATTATGAATTTTCCTTGCACCCCTAAAAAACGCAAGCCTCATGCAAAGATTAGCACAGTCTTGGTGAGCGGCATTCTGTGCTAGAATTTCCGAGTTCCATTCCTGAGTGTGATCTTAAAATCCTTGCTTCGACTTCTCTTCTTTCCGTGTCGCTTTAAGTAATTTTAATTACGTTTAAAAGTGAGTACTGAAGAAGAGGGAGGGCGGGGGTGAGGGCATGCTGTCGGCCTCTGGTTTGTCACTCTAATGTATACTGTTACGATTTACGGCGAAAAATAAGGGCCCTGCCTTTTGCCTTTACCTTAAGCTGTCAGATTTGTGTGTGCATGACGCTAACCCTAAGACAAGCCAAGCAAGTCTTAATACATTTTGGTACAAAAACTGGGTGGGGGGATCAAGATCTCTCCAATGGCATTTTGATGTGTTACAGAATTTCAAATGAATTGCACCTTGGCAGCCATCAACATTTCAAAAGTAGTCAGTGAGTAGTGCATGGCATTCTGCACATTGTCAAAAAAATGAATAACGCCACATCGATATTTCATTTTTATTTACTGACAGTTCCAACTACAGCACAGCCTACTCATTCGCCAGGTAAGAGATTTTGGCTTCATTTTATTAGTCCAGGGGTGTTAGTCTAATTCTACAATTCATTCCTAAATGAGAACGCCGGAGTACGACAAAACTCTTTGCTTTAAAAAAGTGGCAACGAGTAATGAGAATTTTTCTGCTTCTGCTCGGGAGGCAGCTGCAAGCTCTCAACTATTTGAGAAATTCGCTATCGTTTGGGGATGCGTTAAACGATCTCTTCGCACTGCACATTAGGCAAAAATCTCTCCACAAGGAGATTTTTCTAACTGTCAGTTTCCGTCGACAGTTTCCAATTTCACCCGAACGTCTGATCTTAGAATGGTAAATGTGGAAGGCATCATACTAGATTGAAACTATGATGGTATACAACTTTTCTTTTGTTTTGCAGTTTGCCCACACCTGATCCTCAGCGAGACATCAGGAGTAATAACCAGTCCTAACTTCCCGTTAAATTATCCAGAGAACCAGACATGCAGCTGGCAAATAATAGCAAGAAAAGGGAAACGTGTAAAGTTGGTCATTCAAAGTTTAGAAATTCAATACTGCAGAGCTTGTTCCTGTGATTATCTGGAAATAGAAAATGCCTCTTTTGCAGATGGTACTCCAAATAAGAAGCGGGAATGTGGTGTCTTCTTTGGTAATATAACATATTATTCTCAACAGGACAGTCTGAGAGTGCTCTTTGTTTCTGATAGCAGCCAGTGGGCGCGAGGATTCACGGCAGTATATACTCAAGTGCCTTACAATACCTCAAATGGTATGTTAGCTTTTGTAGGAGTGTTCCAACAACTAGCTCGCTAAGCGATGAGGTCCCGAGAGTCTCTTGGTCTTCGTTCTTCTTTGACTGCTACTGCTCTTATAAATACAACTAACTCTTTACTCCAACTCACTCCTCTAAGTAGCTGTTTTGATAGCCTAAGCTAAACATGTTTGGCTTAGCTGACCGCGGGGATAAAAATAAGGTAGACTCATGCAGTGTGGGCAATGTTTGAAGCTATATGGTTGCGGTCGGCGAGAAGCTACATGAACCGATGAAAAACTAAAACGCTGGTTAACAAGCCCAAACAGGAACTTCAGTGGGACCAAGGTCAGCTCTAACATCACAAACATGTCCATCTTTGAGACACTAACAAGTGAATAATATTCCTAAAATAGCATTAAGTAAATTCGCAAGCTAAGCAAAAATTCAAGAACAAGCAAAAACAAAACATCAAAACAGGAAAATACCTATTTGGACAGAAACAAGACTAACCTTGACCCACTTAATGTCACAAAAACGAAACATAAAAGGTGGGACAGATCTCAAATATAAATTTCAAAATATTTCACAACACTTTGGACCCTTTATCAAATAACGAAGGGTACTCTTCTGGGATATATTATCTTTACAGTGAATTCCCTAAACCCCGGTAGGCTAGCTCAGTCGGTAGAGCGCTTGACTGCAAGAACGGAAGGCCGTGCTAGTTCGATCTTCGGGACCGTACCAGTACTTAGGGTCTCAAAATAACTGAGGTAGAAGACATTGTAAAGGGCTTGATTTATGCGTGACTCGGATGAACACGTAGAAATGGCTGTCCCGTTTCCTCGAGGAGATGTTAAAAAAATCGTGCTGTACAGTATCACAAATGATCCCCAAAATGTTGTACACTGATACTTTCGTGGTCACTACATAGGTGCTGGAGTAAAGTTTCTTTTTCTTCTTCCTTTTTTTACTTTTTATATGAGCTAACTCTCACTTCTTTTGGCACTTCTGATGTTTAAAGAACTCCTGACCAGCAAAAGTCATCAAAAACCAGAGCCTAACAATTTCTGCTTCCAAACAAAACTGATACTTGAATTGGCCAGTCACAACTCGAAGCAAATACATGTAGCGGGACTGATGGATTGATAGCGGCTGCCAGTGGCACCCTTGGATGCTGACGTCCCAGCTTACTTTTAACATGTAAAGAAGGATCGTCTTGTTTTCCTTTTATCTTGACATTACACTACATTACATTACATTACATTACAATAGATGGGTTAGGGTAAGCGAAAAACAGTCCTAAACAGAAAGCCTAACAACGTTTAAAATAAGTACAAGTATGTTTTCGACTATTGATAAGACTTTTCACAACCACCACTTCCTTTCAACACACTGCAACTACACTATTCCTTCATAACCAAGTAAGCACTTCCACAATTACCTCACTGCAACACCTAAAATCACTTTTACCTCCCTTCATATTAAATACTACGAGAAACAAGTCTCACTGACTAACAAACTACAGCCGGGCTTACAATTTCACGTCCAATATAACTCCACGCCTTCCACTTCACGCATCTCAACCAACCCCTGAAATATACAGCGTAACTGAACTACTCACACATCGCTAAAACATATTAAAAAAAGCTTCGCACACGCCTCGTACATCCGCGCCCAAATTTACGCTCCCACAGCGTCTTGTTAAATCTGCTTTGAAACCTGAACGTTTATACTGATAATAACAAGCCATGTACATCGTTAGTACTCCGCCATTACCTAATATGGTCAGATACGGGGATAGGACAAGCAAGGTTCGCCATATATGAGGCTCATACACCAAAACTGATAAAGAACGTTGTCAGAGTTAAGTAAAAACTGAATGTCAAAATACCGCTTGTAACATTTTTCCTTTTTAGAATGTTCCAACTACAGATTCCTTGACGAAATCAACAGGGCAATAACGTATTCCAATATTTCATCATGGCCCTGCGATACCAATCTGTTGGCCGGTTGGTATAGATTTAGTGGAGGGGCTGGAAGTCAGATGGCTGATTTTTGTGTCAGTGATTTATTTCGAAAATATTGCAGCACAGATGCGCCCGGATGGCTTAGTGGCGGTCATCCCTCAGTGGCTGAAGGAGTTGTCCGACGTAAAGTCTGTTTCCCTGGCGCTATTCGGGGTTGCTGTGGATATGTTAGTAATATTAGCGTCCGTAATTGTGGATCTTTCTTCGTTTACAAACTTCTGCCTCCACCTCATTGTTACCTACGTTACTGTGGCAACGGTTTACCACTGGTGAGAGGTAAATACATGCATGATTTTTGGTTCAATCATATCATGCCTTTTTACACATGTTGGTGTTAAGACAATCAGGCAATCCAGTTTTATTGATTTAGTACGTTATCCTAGAGTCAACCTCGTTCCCACAGGGCTTTTTCCCGCCCTTCCCATTTTCTAACGGGAAAGGCCCAGGGAATGAGGTTGTCCTAGAGTAATTATTTTTCCAGGCAAAATAAAACAAATTCCGAAAAAGGCCGAGTAATCTAAAATGTTAGTCAGATGTAACCAAACGGCAACAGCATTTGCTTCCCACATTAAGTTCCTGTTCTGTAAATCTCCAGAATCCTCTGCGAGTAGCAAAGTCCTGTTGACCTGAAATTGGTTCACCAAATTGAGCGTACCCATGTAACTGATCGATTCTGACTTCCGCTCTGGGATCGCGCCATCCAGATTAAAAAAAAAACTATTGGAATACAATGGTTAACTAATGCTTAAAAAAGATTCAGAGTGGCCTACTTCAGGGGTTTAATTCTTATTTTTCGACGAACGACCCGTCCCTTTCACATTGCGGGTGCCCCCCTCTAGGGGACAATCGTTTCTTAGGTTTTCTAAGAACATAAGAAATGTGAGAATATTGTAATAGCACGACCAAATTTCGCTCAAAACAGGTATCAAACGAATAGACGTTTAAAGTATTCGAACCAGAAAAGTACAAGCGAAACCGAATATATAATGTTACCGGCACGTGCATATTGAAATGTAAACACAAAGCGTGCAGCATATTTACAATTTTATCATAAATACAAGGAAAAGAGTCCTGTTTATATTTCCTGTTGAATAATGACAGCCTCCTTTCTTTGCCGAGAGAATTCCACTGTCTTGTATCGTTTAATTTCGTTCATGGTTTGTGCTCGTTGACTCCGATATATATTCCTTCCAGTTAGGTAACTAAACGCCATATTCAAGGTTTGAATTATTTTTTTTTAGAATGTCTCAACTACAGAGTCCTAAACGAATCCAACAGAGCAGTATCATACAATACTAGTACATGGCATTGTACCGATACAACGCTTTCAGGCTGGTATAGATTCAGTGGAGAAGCTGGATATCAAATGGCTGATTCCTGTGTCAACATGTCACACTGTGGAACGATGTTCCCTGGCTGGCTCAGAGGAGGTCATCCCGGCTCAGCAGAAGGCGTGGTCCAGCGTAAAGTGTGTTTTACTAATTTCCTGGGTTGTTGTGGCGCCTCTATTTACATCAGTGTCCGGAACTGCGGATCGTATTATGTTTATAAACTTATGCCGCTACCATCTTGTAGACCATTCATACGTACTCGTTACTGTGGTAACCACGGTGCTTTATCACCAACTTCAACTACTTCAGGTAGGAACTAGGATACTTAAAAGCTAAGGTACTGATTTCAAGTCAAACATAAACAACGCCTACTTAAGTTTCGCTATCGTGGGATATTTACTGTTATTATTCATACAAAATATTTCAGTCTCCGTCTCGGATTGGCTCAAATCCCCTTGCTAATAGCCTTGACCAATTTGAATACGTTTGCGATATCCCGGAAAATGCGCAGGGTAACTGCTAAGAAAAGGGATGGCAAACCACAAGCCCCTCAGGGACGAAGTAGCGCAGCTGTTAGGGTAGAGCTGTAGATCATAGCGCAATATCTAGTAGCACTGAAAGCAACAATTTGACTGAATGGGAAGAGGAATTTCTGGCCGACTGTTTCCCATAGGTCAAAATGGTCAAAGACCGGCGGTCAGAGACGGTCCCAAGTATTCAAGTATGCCGGTAGGAAGAAACCAACATGGACATTTCCATTTGGCTTCCAACCTTTCAGCGTTTCTTTTTATTTATTTATTTATTTATTTATTTATTTTTAGTTTCGTCGTCTACTCCACCTCTCATGCCAACAAGTAAGTAAACGTAGGAAATGAAAGAACAACAGGCTTTTAATGACGACATTTTGTTCAGATTCAGCTTTCGCAATCCTTCCAACAATATTAAATACATGTATATTGATAATTATTTTTGATGCAAGGGCTGACTTTTCCTATCCTCCCTAACTAAAATCTTCTGTTCTTCACTTGCTTTCCTCACAGGGAGACGGCCTTCAATTCTTATCCGTTTAAAATTAAAACTTCTTTCTAATGGTTAGCGTTGCAGTATGGCCGAATGTTTTGTGGCGGTCATTTTGAAAAACTTGAATACGCCGGCAGCTGATGCTGGTCTAGAACCCAAAACAGTAACTATGGACGACTGAAATGGTAAAAAAGGCGCATTGAGCCCTTGGAAGTTTACTCTTTCGCATTATCTTAAACACACCGATGGATCATCTAGCTATCTCTGTACGTTCCCAACATTTTTAATTATTAAATTGACTTGGCTATTCTCTTAATTTTACAGCAAAGCCTCTAGTGCCAACTACCAATGAAACGACTATAAAACCCACTACAGGTAAGTCTTATCTCAGTCTTGTTATCCAGTGTATTCAAAAACTGAGAGCTACAGAGAACTGAATTCTAAGTTTTATATTTTAATCAGGGGGGGTTATTAGACTCCGGGGAGTGGTAGCATAAAATGTCTTTAAGATACGTGGGCTCTTGAATGTTGTTCTGGAACTGCAACCAAAAGAGCGTTTTTACATGACGTCTCATCCGCCATGTTGGTGTTCCAAACCAGTCCGGCCTATGGGAGTTGAAACTTTTTTCTTATGTTAACTGCTTTCTTTTGTTCCTATAAATTTGTTTAGCTGCTGACGGCGTGGGTGTTAACGCTCTGTTGTTTTGAAACAATAATCATACGTTGCTTTCTACAACCCGGCCATGGCATTTGTAAAAAACACTTGCAGCTTGTTTACTAGTCTTATTCTCAGATTAGAGAAAATGCATTGCTTGGTTCTGAAAATGTGTGTACTTGAAAGCTAGAAAGAAGGTATATTTTCTAGTTTTCGAGTTCTTGCAATTGTTGCATTTCAGTTTTTACAGCGGTGAAAATTGAAAATTTATGATTGAGAACTTTTCATTTATGTTACTTTCAAACTGTAAAGTGTTTAAATGAAATGTTTCTGTTGCCAAACATCTTGAGCTCAAGTTTTTGTCATTGCCACAAAAACTGATTTCAGAGTTTGAGCCCAGGTGAAACCTTAGATATTTGTGTTCACTCAATGAAATCAAACCACAGAAATCTAAGACTTTCGGAAATGTTTTGCTATCATCTGTAAAAATGATACATGCTACTACATGTATATAAGTAATCTCTGCTATTACTGGTGTTGTTGTTGATATTATTTTTTTTAATGTTATTTTTTTATTTTTTTCGTTCTGGCAGTTGTTCCATCGCTCATTCAATTTTCTTTTTTCCACTTATAGGAACTTCTTTATGGAATTGGGACTCTATTGCGGAAATTATTCGTTTCTTATAAGTATATCTATCCTTGGAAGAGAATGACTCGTTTATTGATACCTTTAAGGGTGACTTGACATTCAGAATTCCGAGCGAGGTTAAATCTACTGGGCAAAATATCATTACAGAATTACACCTATTGATCCGCGTCGGCCGTAATATCGCCGGTCCATTACCATTTGCGCGCTCACAGAGAATGGCGACGCATGTCGCTTTCTTTTGACTCTCTGAGTAAAGTGGTAACTTATTGTTTCCACGATACAAAGATAATTTAACTTTAATAATCAAATCGATAATTCAAAGCTTTCGCGCCACGTACTCTCCTTTTTATTAGAAAATGCAATCGCTCAACATGTTGATTTTTTTGACTTTATAAAATATTTTAAGTATTTAAGCCAGTTGAATTAATGTATAGAATGCCAGAAAAACAAATTAAAATGAAGTGGAACGCTTTCGAATTGCGCTCGAAGCGATTTTCATCAGTATGCAAACTACCTATCGTTTCCATCAAACTGAAATATCCTGGCTTTTTTGCGACTTTTCGAATTGCTTCGTCTCATTTTATAGCCAGAAAAGAATATGAGCAGATTGCTTTTTCATATTGTGTTTTTGTTTACTATAAACAACAAGTTTCTATTTTTCAGTGCTCCTTTCCACTGATCTGGTGCTAGTGTTTTCGGATAGTGAATCACAATGGCTTTCTAAACACAACTGGACCAATTATGGCGGGAACCTTGCATTCTACAGGCGACAGGTCGTAAATGCAGGGAGAGGGAAGGAGGGAATGGCTCGTTTCTGCTTCGCGACCGAGATGTTTTTCATTTTAACTGCCTTTATTCTTTTCTTTTTTTTTTTTCCAAGTTTTGGTAACCATCCTGTTATAACTAAAGTGATAAAATAGTGACATTGTTGCCTTATTTGTCTGCTGCCAGTCTCCAGGTTGGTAGCGCTCGCAAATGTCAGGGAGCTCACGAGAACACTCTATGGTTTGGCCCTGCGTACTTGTCGGCTTATGTAAGTAATGCCTGGTTACAAAAGAGAAAAAGAAGCAACTTAAGGTTATTTAATGCTTATCATTCATTAGAGAACGGACCCATCAACTGCTGAATGTCCAGGAATTTTTTTTTCAACATTTTTAACAGAAGTAGGCGAGAAAGAGATCGTTATGGGCTGGAGAAGTGAGGGGATCAGAATTGACAAGTAAGTAAAAAACAAAGTGAAATAAACAAAACATAAATGAAAACAGAGATGATGCTATGTTTTACTTGCCTGTTATTATTTCCTTGATGTAAGACAGAATAAACTGGCTTATGTTAATCTTAGACAAGGTAATAACAACGTCGATGTGTCCACTGCTCCTTGCTCTTTTTCGCTTCCGTCACAATTCGAAACATTTCCCAAAGATAAATATTTGCCCTCCTTATCTGTATAGAATACAGCTTGGGTCAGGAAAAGTATATTTTAGAAACGCAAGGCACAGGAAACTTTAAACGAGGCCACGAAAACAGTTCTAAAATATGAAAATTTTGTATAATTCCATCACATGCATGTCTTTCTTTTTTCTTTTTGCCCAGCTATGTGGGCTTACTGAATTTTCCTGCCTCCTTTATGGTTGTTTTCAGATATCATATCCAAGACAAGGAAGGGATTAATTAAACAGGCTAAACCAACACGCAGTTTTGGACTGAACGACAACGCAGGGTCTAGAGTGTGGATTTAAATGTTGTAACGACGGGACAATTAAATAACATGTGTATCACATCCCATCTGTCTCTTCAACTTTCTTTTATATACGTGTACTTTTTTGCGTTTGTTTTACCCATCAAGGCTACATCACGTTCTCAAGGGTTTCCCAGTCTTTAGAAAACTAAACTACGGGGAAAAACTGTTAAAATTCTGTGGAAAACCCGTAATTGAATTGCGCAGCATCATGAACTGGAGCTTTGTCAGCCACAAAAGATTCTCCTGCAGCTGTTTTCAGTACCTTAGAAGTTACTAGTGATTTAGACTTAACATAATATCAAGCAATCGATAAAAATGCGAGACCAGGGAATGCCAAAAACAGTCTATTGAACACTTAAAATGCGCGCTTTATTTCGAAAGTGATGTAGAATTGTAAATTGTAAATTGTAAATTGTAAATGATATTTTCTTTCCTTGCATTTAATGTATATATATATTTTCTATATAGTTTTTATGTAGTGTCAGCTCGAAGATATTAGCTTATGTTAGCTACTCTAAAATTCGAGTTTAAATAAAGTTTTATGTTTTTTATGTTATGTAGACCCTGAACTTTAGTGCCCCAGTTTAGTGGTTCCTCTACTGCTATTCAGTGTTGTAAGTAGTTATTCATTCATCCATTTATTCACTTCATTCATTCAACTATGGCCTTGCGTTGCACAAAGGAAATTTATAACCCTTAGGATTAAAATGGTATAAACCAATTTAACTGTTAAGAAAAAAAAAAAAGTGGCGCTCTTAACTGAGTAGCACACAAAGCATTGTTATAAAAAAAACGAAACTAAACGGAACCCTGTCAAAATTCTAAAGCAAGCAGCAATGGGACTCGACTTAAGGCATAAATCAGCCCGAGAAAATAAAACTATGTTGGCCCTTAAACTACTGAAACCACATACGATCCTGATAATGCACCCATTCTACTCACTTTACCTTAAACATACCCCTAAACCTAAACTTGAGCACAATCCTTACACTAACCCTAAACTTCAGCTGAGGCTAGCCCTAATCCTAACCCCAACCCCTAATAGTATCGCTGAGCCTTACCCTAACTCTATCCCTAACCCTGCCTGACTTGATTTGATAGTTGGACTGATATTGTGACAAAAAAACTCTTTTGATTTTTATTCAAATAATTATCTTGATGAACAAATTAAGGAGGCAAGCAAGTCACGATGAATGATTTTCATTTTCTCTCTTTCTTAAGTCTCTTCGTAAAATCTTGCCACTCGCGTTTTTCGGAATTTTTTCAATAATCTCCACTCCACCCCTAAGTTTCTTTTGTGGTGCGACTTTCGCAGCAACAAAGGCTAGTATTTCTTCTGGTTTGATGTCACCCTTTGGTACAACAAATGCTTTTGGTAACTCTCCAGCTTTTTCATCCGGGATACCAATGACTGCTGCATCATCAATGTTTGGATGAGAAATCAGCAACGCCTCGAGTTCGGCTGGAGCGACCTATGGAGAAGAGGAAATGATAGTCTAACACATTTTAAAAACTTTGGGTCTAGGAGAAATTCAAATCTCTTGAGACAAGACAGCCATCAAGTAGAGGATTAAATTATTGCTGGGCTGTACATAAGCTTTTCCGTTTGACAGGAGACAATACGTGCTTACATAATATTCAGGCAGTTCGGAGTCTTTCGATTTTCTTTAAAACAAAAAACTGGTAAGAACGCGACCATAGGCGAGCGGGGAGATCGAGCGACGAGCGCAAGGAGGGTGCGAACGAACGAAAACCTAAAATGGTGTTTATTTTCTCGCTCACCGTACTTTTTCACCCCCAGCTACACCCAATCACGCTCCGTGTTGGTAAAGACATTATTTTTTGCCCTTATTTATTGGGTTAAAATGCGCGAGGCGATGGACATAAGGATTCTAAATAAGGTCGCGCACGCATAAACGACTGATCTTTGGGAGTTCGAAAAATAAGTATTATGAATCCTGTACTTTGTTCAGTGCAGTTTAGTTCAGTTTTATTTAGCCAAAATAAATTACAATACAAAAATACATATAAGAATTGTAAGCTGGCAAGGGAGCCCAGAAGAAACCAGAAGGCTTATGAAGCCTGGGCTCCTCAGTCACAAAGAAATAAGTAAAGTGAAAACCCGCGGACAATAATGCATTAAAAATACATGTAGTAACGAAAAACTAAACAAAGACTAATTTAAGTTAAGAATTCAATAGGAAGAACTATGGGCCTGGAGTAACCCAAATAACTTTCTTATAGACCTTTTTCGAGTAAAATATGAGCCTTTTTCAAAACTTCATTTTCATAGCTAGTTTTCAATTTTCCTCAAGGAAATACAACGCGCACGTAAACAAATACAAAAAAATTATACCTGGTAGGCGTTATATTTAATAAGGTCTTTCAGCCTGTCCACAATGAAGAAATGCCCTTCGTCATCGTAATTTCCAATGTCTCCAGTATGTACCCATCCCTCGCTATCTATTAATCGAGCTGTGGCCTCCGGGTTATTTAGATAACCTAAAGATGCAATACATGAATAAAATTATTTTATTTAGCGATTCCAAGAGATCATTACGTGTATGTTAGTGTTTTTCACTTATATTTAACAATTATTATACATTGTACTCACTATCCGTCTTCTCACTCACTAAGAGCTTACAGTTAATATTGAAAAGTAGCGCAACCTTCTTCAGATAAGTTCCTTGTCTGCTAGCAGATGACTGACTTATCCGTAGGTTTCGCGCACAATGCATAATTTCCAAGAGTAACACTTACCCCACGTTTTTTATTCCGGATGTCACAAAAACTTCCTCTAATAATTGTTTATTAATGGTCTAGCTTTGCAGATTGTTAAATACAACTACAATTCTATCTTCGCGAGCAATTGCCCTTTATCAGCGGATGGTAATTCAAGATCTCTATTATCTCATTTTAGAAAAAGGGGCGGAGGTAGTACCTTTCATGACTGTTGGCCCCCTCACACAAATTTCTCCATCTTGATGTGGACCAAGAATAACACCAGTTGATACATCCAAAATCTATTTGGCAAAGCATTGAACATATGAACACTTCCCTTTTTAATGAAGTACATAACAACGAGTTTAAGTGCTGAATTAAATATATAAGGTTCTGTAATTTAAGATTACCATCTATTTAAAACTTTTTGCTGCCATCATCATCGGTTCGATCATTGTGCTAAAGATGATGAAATCAAATGCGGTGTTCAACATGGCACGACAGCATATGACTGTTTAAATACTGTCTAGCCTCCTTGTTCGACTACCTCCCATAAGCGACCACCTCCCATCAGCAACCACCAATCGACCACGACCACTTTTTGGCACAACGGTTTATTCATAGTTTTCCATTGTTTTCATCCTCTTCTCGTAAGCGACCATTTGGCTTAATGGTGTGGTTCCTTTGTTCCCTGTATGTACTACTCCACTAAGAGTATACGTACGAAGACCTTTTAATGACAACTGAAACTACACGTATGCACAAAACAGTTACACATTTCATACAGTACATTGTCTGCAAAAAAAATAGATGTGGTCGAAACTCTCCTCGGGAAGACGATCTGCGGGTCGATCTCGTCCACGGCCACCTCCCGTGAGTGACTGCTAAATCTCTTCATTTTGGGTGGTCGCTTTAGGAGGTTCTATTGTAATTCTTTACGCACAACCCAAAGCAATACCGGTAAAACTATTGCCAAGCTTTCCATCCTAAACTCCATAAGTGAGACCAGAATTTGCATTACATCGCAAGGTGAAGAGCATTCCCTTCTTTTTCATACGGAAGTCGTCCACGAGCAATCGAACGCTTAGGAGATCGAGTGGCTTTTATATCGACAGCTGTGAACAACCATGGCAAGTAACGCCTGCGAAGAAGCGCCGAGATCCTTTCTCTGGACCGCCGACGGACGCTACGAATTACTCGAAGTGCGTTTCGCATTTTTCTTCAACCTGATTGGCAAAATCAACAATGGCTTTTTCAACGGTCCAATCATTGCGCGAACTCGAGTCCCAGTACACAGGTGGGGGCCCAGGACAAAGATTTCGACGCTGTTTCGAAGACGACTTAGCCAGATGTTTCTCCTGTGGCGCGGTAGGCTAAAGAG
This sequence comes from Porites lobata, assembly GCA_942486035.1. Lineage (NCBI taxonomy): Eukaryota > Metazoa > Cnidaria > Anthozoa > Scleractinia > Poritidae > Porites > Porites lobata. The sequence continues at coordinate 1,172,946 of CALNXK010000068.1, forward strand.
ATCGTAGCGTGGCAAATCCAGCGATGAATCAACGTTACCTCACTACGTGAGGAATTTGATAAGGGAATACAAGACTCTTTAATATAAGGAATTGCCCCAACACGGCTCAGATCACCATTAAAAGAACGAACAACTGCGTATAACCTCAGAGGTACCCTAAAATTGGATCTATCAAGAGTTACTACAACCTACTATAGATTACAATCGTTCAGATATACTGCTCCTCAATCTCTCATTGCTTTTAAGCGCGCTATTCATAATATTACTGTGTAATTTTTTTTGTAAGACGAAACTAATAATAGTCGTAGCAATTTTATACTTTCATACTTTATCAATTTTGTTGTATTTCTTAAATATTATTATACTCGGAGATACTAGCTCTCTCTCAAACTATTCTAAATCCGAGTTTAAGTAAAGTTATATGATTGTATGTATATGTATGTACTTATTTAAACATTTCTAAATTTCATGGTTGGAAAGGAAAATAGTTTTTATGCATATAGAAAACTTTTACCTTACATTCCAAGTTGGCCATAAGGACACCAACACTTCCGGGTTTCGTGCCTCCCCTGGGCTGCATATGAGTAGCAAGCATTTCTGTCATGCCATAACCTGTGATAGGAATTAACTATAAAACGTCACATAGTAAAACATAGACAAACTGAGAACCAAGCAACTCTGTAGAACACAGCGGGACTTAACGAGTTCCACTGTGGACTCTAAGTTCGAGCATCTGTGTGGCTGTGATGTACTTCCATATGTAAAGGTTTCCCAAGGGGTTTCAAACCTGGACGAAAGGTGCGCCCGAAAAATATGATTGAATGGCAATAACTCTCGCTAGGATACCTAGAACAAGATGGAATTTTCCCCAGAAGTAAATCTTGAAGTCTTCTTTTGCAAAACGTAATATTAAGGCCACGTGACATGCCACGTGACTTACCAACAAAATATTCATTGCCAAATTATAATTCAGTGCCCCATACTCTTTGTTTATGATATAGCCAATAAATTATTTTCTACAGGTAAGCCCATTGGACACAGGCCTTAAACAACTCGAGTTGTTAAAAAAGGCCTGTTAACCAACTTAATACTGACCCAAATCCTTTCTAGTCATTTCAATCCTGTCCGGCTAGTTCTCAAGCATTTTTTCCTTGTCCCACGTTCTTGGCATGGTAATTATTCATTCAAATATAACATTTTGTAGTTTCCGATTTGTAAAATACCTTGGTTAATTTCTTTCACTTTGGGCAATCGTCTGCTCAGTGCGTCCTCTAGACCATCGCCCATTGGAGCAGCTGCGCATAAGACTTCCTCAACCGAAGACAAGTCAAAGTTGTCGACTAACGGATCCTTGGCCAGAAAGAGCACAATCGGAGGAACAACTGGTGCATATGTAACCTGATTAAAATAAAACTGACAAATTTAGCTCTCCGGCGGAACAAAACTTTCCGGGGAACTGAATTTCAAGGAAACCAATCCAGTAGAGGCCTATTCTATGGTCGACGAGAAGTCAGTTCCATCTTTGATTTTGAACACAGACAGTTTACAAAGCAAGATTACATGCCTTGGGAAGAGAAAAAATGCGACCAATAAGATATCGGGCACTTTATCCTTTAAACCCGAAGATCAAAATTTGAATTCTCATTTGTTGCTCCTATTCATTTCCTACAGAAGTAGTGAGGAGAGGTTGATAAAATATCAAGCAAATTCATCTTGCGCGATCATGTCCGTAATTCTCATGACCACTCTGTTTTACAAAGCATTGATATTAAAAGGAGAAATTAGATGCTGATTCTCTTAGGGCTTAGAGGGTTAAAGACAAAGAACAAAATGGAGGACGGGCAAGGGGAATACGCCTGTTGTGACGAAGGTCTGAAAGTAATATTTTAGCTTTAAAAGATTACCGCTCTTATGGCACTCGCTTGACTTGTGTGTCAATTGTTTCAAACGTCCCCTATATGTACTTCTCGCAGAAAAAATGAGATCTGACAGAAATGCTTATCCCACCTTATAATTTTGCATCACTTGCAAAAATGTTTCTGGTTCGAATCGCTGCAAAGCAACCACCTTGCATCCCTGGGCTAAGCCCGCACCAAGCATAATAAGCTGAGCATACGTGTGATAAAACGGAAGCAGTGCCAATAGAACAGTCTCTTCTGTTAAAACCAAAGTTCCTGAGCCCAGCATTATGCAAATGTCGGCTAGCATGTTGCCATGGGTGACCATTACTCCCTTTGGAAACCCTGTGGTACCACTTGAGTATGGTATGTTGAATAAGTCGTCTTTATGTATCGCGATCTGTTCTGGAAAGCTTGCTTCGTCGTCGTCAACGAGCTGGGTAAACAGCTCATAGTCGCAGTTACTAACTTCCTCCTCTGGATCTGTTAAAGAACGGTTCGTTATGCAAGACAAGACAAGACAATGTTTTATTTGGAGTCTTATACAGTCCTATGTATATCGACTTTATCCAAATAATTTAAAATCATAACAGAAATTGCACACTAGTGGAACTATAATCAATGTTAACCCAAACAACTAATGATCTTCTTTTCTCATAGCAGTCGAATACGTATTTTTCAATTAATTATGCATGCAGTCAACTCTCTCATAACGGGCACCTCTCGAAGATGGACACCCTGTCATGGTCCCTGCCGTTATTTCGGGAGTCATTTTACTGCAATTAAACTATCCATTAAAAAGACAAGAACCTATCTAACACGAATAAAGGACATTTTTGAGGCCATCAAAGGACACTTGAGACGTGCTTTATGTAATTATGTAGTTTATTTTTTCGTAGTCTTGTTCCAGTGCGCAGAGAGTGGTATACTCGAATGTAAACTGTTACGCTTTTAGATCGCTAAGCCATGAATGTTTGCATGAAATGAACGTTTGATTACACAATGAGAAAGTGTTTCATTTTCCTACTGTTTTACATAAGTAAAACAGACGTCAATCGGTTCAGATTTATTTTCCTGTATTACTGGTATCACGTCACCTCGACTGGCAACTCGCTAAGTCGGACAGCAGGGCCGTTATCAGCGATTACCGTCTTGGAGAGAGTTGACTATATTACCTTATTCACCACTTACGTATTTCCCATAAAGGTGATGTTACAAAGGACGATTCGTAACGACGATTTTTAGTACAACCGTCAGCGTTGCCATGTTGGAACAATCTTGTAACCATTCAGAACAATGTCGTATCAATGTTGCAAGAGGGTCTCAATGGGGTTAACCGATAGGCGTAAAACGGCCAAAAATTTAGCCGATAGCCGTAAAAATTGAAAAATTTTAACCGTTAGCCGTAATTAGGGTAAAAAAGAGTTAACCGTAAAAGAAAGTGTTCCCTAGATTTGCTACTTTTAAGGAAGGTACTAAACTCACTTATGGTTGCGTTTTTTATTTCCCGGCTAGTGTGACTCCATACGCACGTTAGGCGAAGCGCCTTTTAGGAGTTAACCTAGACCTAGGCTCCATTTCCGGCGCTCTCTCTGGGAACTAACTAGCGAAAGTGTGGCTTCTTGCTGGGGATTAATATTTGCAATTTTCCGGAGGTCGTGCCCTCGAAACACTAGTGAAACAACACGCAGAGATGTCACTGTTTGTAAAACTCGTTGCCGATAAGCAACATTTCCCTGTTTTTCTCTGACGCTACGGTAGACATTGCCATGCCTAGTCCCTGTACGGCGTCTACCCACGCAGTTTCGGTCAAGGCATTTCGGTGGTGAACTCGCTCGGACCACGTGACCCGAAACGCATTAGCCGTGCGGAATAATGCAGCCTACGGACAAGGCAACGGCAGACAATCGTTCCGTAGTCCTTCGCTATCATTAAAAACACTGGACACGGGAATTTTGTTATTGGCCTTTTTGACACTATAGCTAGAAATGGATCATCCGTCTGAGACTAGCCTGTGTCTAGTCGCGTCCTCTCCACAGACACCCCTTCTCCGATTTTTTCTGAGGGGAGGGGGCGGCTGTACACAGGCTATCTGGAACGGATAATCCCGTCTTCAAAAGTCAGGCAGATTGTTCGTTCCAAATTAAAACTATTCCATTTTCAAATTAAGACATATTACCTATCTGACGCGAATCATCAAACGGATAACCCGTCTCACACGAATAATCCTTCTCTAGTGTGAAAACGGCCATTTCTGTTTTAATGAATGTCGCGCCCCGGCTTTGATTTGGCGTTCGTGTGTCTGCTTTTGCTTTTTCACGAAGATAATTTTTCAATTGGCTATTGACATTACTATGTGTAAAATAATATTAGAAGTGAAATACTTTATAAAAGAATAGCTTATTTCATCCCGAGATGATCCGAAGACCCTTATTCAAAAAAATACAGGTTGATTAATATTTAACTCTTTGAAACAAAAGAAGTTAATTTTTAACTTTTTCGTTAACCGTAACTGAAAAAAATTAACCGATAGCCGTAAAAGAGCCAAAATTTTAGCCGATAACCGTAAAAGCCACCACCCCATTGAGACCCTCTTGCAACGCGCTGTAGCGCTAAAAATTGTCGTTGCGATGTCCCCTAAAATTTTGAGTAAACATTTAAATCCAACTTCTCCTTGTTTTTAAGACAGTCGCCCAGAGAGAAATTAAAAACATTGCTTATGCAAAATTTTGGGGTGCAAATGAGGTGTATTATGGAAAATGCGTTATGAGTGGAATGAGTAGTCCGAGAGTTAAAAAGCCAGCCGGAGTGGTACGTGCTTCTAGGAGGAGATGGGCTTTCAGGCAGTTTTAGTCTTGGTATCATTTGAGGAACCCAACAATGGCATGAAAAATGAAGTTTCTGTTTCGTAGCGGTGATAGACTTAGGGGTATTTGGTACCTAGTCTAGAATAAAGTCGGCAAAATCAGCAGTTAAACATGGGTGGTATAGGTCAAGGGTTTCAGGGTCCACGGCAGAGGAGAACTCCCACCGAAACATTCCCTGACTACCCGCCCCCAAGGGACAAAGCACAGAGTTCAAGTTGGGGAGATGAGTAAGATAACTGCGACAACAAAACGAACTGACCTCAACAAACCTGTTAACTCTACGTACCGATGACAATGATCTTTTTTATTTTCCCTTGGGCCTTATTTGCAGTTAAAGCTTTGTCCAGGAACTGGCGCGATGTAGCAAGATACGTAGCCTGCGTCTCACTTAGCTTCTTCTCTAACTCTTTGGCGGTGTAAAGTGGGTTCACTGTGGTAGAGGTACTCCCTGCGAAGCCCACACCGTAGAAAATGATAGCATATTCTACAATGTTAGGAAGATAGATAGCAAAAACTTCTCCTTTCATAAAGCCTCTTTTCACCAGAGAGGAAGCAAACTTTCTAGTTAAGCTCTTGAGTTGTTTGAACGTGTAGCAGTGGCCGGATACCCCATCGATCTGAAAGCAAGATACATAACAGGCGCTCTACATTATTTTGTCACGGCAATTTTACTCGTTTTCTTCTAGTCTGGCAGGTAATCATCTGCATTAATAATCATTAATTGGGAGTGTATGGCAGCATGGGTTGTAAACAACACCTTTAATTTTACCATCACTAAAGCACAGTACCAGCTCCGCGGTATGCCCAGCACCTTACGCATGTGTACAACCATATCAACCGGGCAGTGGCAACCATAGACAGCTGTTTCGCCCTTCGTGGGGCTCAGCAGCATGGCATAGCCGTCAGGCATGTTTTAAAATGTCGAAAACAGAGCATTGATCGGGAAAGAGAACTGAGGCTGTCGCTGAACAAAGTGTTTTGCACTCGCCTCGGCAGTAAAGGACATTTGAACACGGCCTCATATTGTCTCAATGAATTTCCATTGTTAAAGGAGGGTTCGTTAGAGCAGCATCCTGGTTTTAATTCATCTTGGACAGCACCAAATCCAAGACCCTCCCGTTAGTCTGGGTGTGACGACGCTAAAAAACGGCTGTGTATGAGACTAACCCTCCCCGCCCGCCCGCCCCCTTCTCATATCCAACAACTCAAAATTCTAACTCGGTAAATAGCTATCTTCCCGTCTGTTACGACTATAGTGAGTTTTAAGTCTACCAGAAAATTTAAAAGTCGGCAGTGTCCGCGATCTTCAGTAAATATTTATAGGCATTCATAAGTTGCGTGACCAGTATGCAAAAAGAGGCACATCACAAAGAAGTCTTATGTAAATTTTTTTCTCTATAGCTGACGGCAAACACGAAAGCCGATACTGCGTAAAGGGACCTTAAATTTGCATAGAAGCTATAACAGCTATTCAACATGTATTGACCGCAACCGGACAAAGGGGTGTCTGAAATCAAAACATTCTTCAATCTCGGGTTCTATACTTGTGGTTCTGCTCTCGAGATTCTCGCGTATTATCTGATTTATTAACTTACTAAAGTATGAACATTTCTCACGAAATGGCAGGTTCAGGTCTCTTTCTACGAGCATTTTTTATTCTTTTCCTGAGGAAGGCTATCACTAGACTACACCCATACATCGTTTATAAACTTTCCGTTAGAAAGTCTAGAGAACGACCGTGAACCGAAACCGCCCCTTAGTAATATGTCCGGTCCCCAACAAAATAAACTGAAAAGATCTGCTTGTTCGGAAAAATATAAATACATCCTCTGACATCCGTAATAAAGCGAGCCTACCCTCAACCTCTAACACATCCATTCACACTAAAACGCCCAGTTTGAAAGTGACCTCATTGACATGTTTTCCACGGAGAGGAATAGGCCGCTTATAACAAGGATCGCACGGAACTAGGAAATTTTTCCTATCCCCCCAAGAAAACTAGCCATTTAGCTCTGGAGTTTATCTATTAGCTGATTGGAGTTCAAGAGCGCCATTAGTATAGTCTTAGCCGAATTATAAGGTTGTTGGCTACTTACAATTGCTGTCCTGTCACCGTAGCTGTCAAAGTTCCGATAGACATATTCAGGCCATGACATATTCTGAGGAATTGTAACATCAGCGAACCTACTTTTTAAGATCATGTTGTATCAAACCTTGTTGGTTTTTCTTCACATAAAATACGTCCTTTATATTTGTAGCAAATTTTCCGGAGCGGACGTATTTATACACTGCCTTGTCACGAAAGACATCTAAAGTGAAAACAATCCCAAAGAGACTGGGGCGAATTTCTAGGGCAAATCCAGTTAATATAGACACGGGGGGGTGGGGGGGTGGGTGGGAAGCGGGACATGAAAGTGTCCCTATCAACGGGGTGTCCGTGTTAAGCGGGGTGAATTTTCGAGAAAATGTGAGGGCTTACTTTCCCCAGGGAAAAGGAAAACTGTCCGTAATAACGAGGTATCCGTAAAGCTGGATTCGACCAACTTCTATCAGGCTTGCTCCTGCCGGATGTAAAAATATGAACAAGCAGGTGTCCGTATTTGTAGTAATGTTAACATTGGTTTATTCTTTCAGTGTGCATGCATCGTATATCGAGATGTTATTGAGCGCTTGCCAAAGTTAAGAGAGCACTCAAATAAAGTCGCAAGACGATCGCCCATCTCCTGAAATTCCATGCGAGTTCAGCAAATTTGAGGGTTCCCGCTCGAGTTTGTGACGTTGAAGGTGGCGCAGTTTGTTCTAAAAATAGCACATGGAACCTCCTGGACCCCGCTCTTGCGGTCTCCTACTCCGATTATGGCTCCTGATACTGACGCCATATATGGTATAGTCCCCTCCTACCTGTGCAAATTGAACAATGGGAAGCCGAAACATTCGATGCAATTTTTGTGACAAAAAACGGCACCGCCAATGTTTTAAAAAGAAATTGTAAGCAATAAATTAGTTGGCAATTAGAATATACGGTAGACCCGTTCTAGTTAGAGACCCCTTGCGGTTAATTGGGCCGCCTTCACACTACATCTCGCGAAATTCGTTCGGGTGGTACATGTGGCTGATCGAACTGCAACAATTGACTATGTGGCCGACACACAACTTCACGAATTCAGTTGCATGGTAGCAAAAAAAATGACAGGTGTCAGTGTATATTTAAATATGTAGAACGTAAGTACCCACGGAACCTTATGGAGTTACCGAGTGACTCCAAGGGTTTGAGGACCCCGCGCCTTCTAGAAGTTCCATAACAACGTCGGATTGCATGTGTTAGGTTTTGTGCGATTTTTGCTGGTTAATTTAATCATAACATGGGGTCCTATATTTTGTCATTCTAAGCAGTTAAACCAACGAGTCAGTGGACGTTTTCCGGCACAAGAGGTGGCTGCCTGACTTTATCTGTCTTTTTATCGGCCTATTTAAGGATTTTGACCAGGTTGAAGGAACTCTAGTTTAAAAAGGTCTAGTTATTCCGATTACGTAACACTGGGCTACCGGTCGGGTGGTATATGCAGATCGACCCGGCTACAGTCAGGATCCCTGAATAAACTTGGTAGCGCAGTCCAGGAGGAGGTGTACAGCATATCGCCTCTTAACTTTAACTTAACATGATAAGAACATGGAGACTCCTTACATGGCTGAACTAGCGTTTTCGTTACTTAGGGGTAACATAAACTGCCTATAGTAAAACCGCACTGTAAAACCGTTTACCTCTGGCGCGAACAAAAGTGCAGTCACTTCCTTGTTCTGCAACCTCGTTTATATAAAAGACATCACCCACTGAGTGGATCAATAGACTGCGAACAGCCTCTTATTTTTCTTTTTAATCACAGTACATGTAGATCGAGAGCACGCGTGAGGGCGATCGGCGACGCCGCGAGGAACGAGGGCCGAAGCGCGAGCAAAATTTCTGCTCCTTTATTCCATTAATTTGGAATGCTTAATTTTACTTTTTCACTCGCCACCCGTGGCTCTGAGGAAAGAAGGACGACCGCTGGCGGTCCAGTGGACCAACAGCCATCTTTTGAAGTCAAGCTGTTATTTTCCTCACAATTGTACTTCTTCTATTGAATTCGATAGGATAGTCTAATGCCTGGTGAGGATGGCGCCTGCATAAGTGAGGAAACAAAACAATCTGAACCACAACATACACTATCCTGTGATTTCAACTCCTCGCTCCTCGCCGCTACGAAGCGAAACGTCTCTAGCGGCTAGGAGGAGGAGAGACTGCTGTATTCGCAGGCTAAGTATAAAAGTTTATTCTCTAAATAGTGTGTGATTGAGAGTTAAAGTGATAATTTTCAAATCAGTCTACAGAATGATCCAAATTAGAAATGAGAAGTATCATTGCCGCTACAATAATAACAACAACATTTTTACTTCCTCTTGCCTTGTAAGAAATTACAAGAATCAAAATATCGAAAACGAAATTAGAGTACTGGCTGCCTGGAATAACCATGGAGTCTGGCTGAGCCAGCCAGGTCAGCAAAATACTGTAGCACAAATGCGGACACAATTAAGAGAAAGAAATAGAAGAGAAAAAACGCTATTACTATGCTATCAAGGAAGTCCGGCTGAAATAGATCCTAAATTTATGTATGAATATAAAAAATGTTAACATGAGAAGAGCACATAATAGCTATGAAAACTAATAAAACATGATAACATATCATATAATCTATAGAAAAAAATATCTTAGGGCTTACAAGGTGACAGAACTTAACGAAAGACTAATTTACCATATAATTTGGGAAGCTACAGAACTTTAACTGACTCCATAAATTTTGAAAGAGAGGTTTTTATTAATAACTCGTTAATACGCTGACCAACCCGTGACCACATTTTCCAGATCCGTTATTGAGTCCAAAGGTGGTGGTAATAAACGGGGTTCCACTCCGCAATCAGAGAAAAATAGAAATACAAAACAGAATACAATCAAACTCATAGCTCAGTAAAGGTATATATTTCGAAAAACCTTGGTGTGGCCTCTGCACCTTTTATAATAGTGCGTATTTATGCTACAGCGACGCGAGCCTAGTAAAAAGGCTTTTCTAGAACTTTTCCGGCCTGATCTTCATTTCAGCTCTCTTCAGGGAGTAATCAACTCCTTTCCAATCAACCCAGACCACACCGTCGGATGAAGTTTTGGATGAAAATTTTCCATGACGGTATGGGCCGTTAAGATTGGAAGTAAGACAAGTGTCGTGCCACCAAGCCCCTTTACAGTGCTCCGCACAGTGTTTGGACCAGTTGTCGTTATCCTGATCTTTGGTTGAAAAAGGGTGACCTCTATGATAGGTCAAAGAATCCCCAGCTGTTCCTACGGACAAATTGCAAAACAGTTTAGTACTTCGTGAAGCATTCTAAATTCATTAGCTAATGTCGTTAATAAAATAAATTAAGACGCTTTGTGTGTTGTTAGAAAAAGAAATTGTGAAAACATAGTTAACCGCACAGAGATTTCGAGGAAAGAAAAACCAACATATGCCAACTGCCTTAGGTTTCCAGTATGCATACAGGCTTTCTTGTGAGGGATAAAGGTGAAAGGACAATTTTAATCAGCGGCCTATAGGCTGGGCTTTTGCTCTCCCCACTACAATCTGAACTCTTTTTATATCTCTTCTCATACTCTTAATTTTGGCCGCGCAAACTGCTTTACAAATTGCGGAAAATGTTTTCGCGCCAAAGGAGTGAGTGATCTGCAACAGAGGAGAGAGCGACTGGATAATTGAAAAAACATAACGTTGCCTTCTCGAGAGAAGCGAGCTGTACAGAGGCTAAAACATGTCAGATTAAAAAAAAGAACTTTCCATAATGTTGGACTCCATAAACTTGTGATCCTCACATCCTGAAAGAAATCGGCATGAGTAGAAGACAACGACGAAAATGTTTGACCTCATATTCTAGTCCTGTTCAGATGATGAGCCTACACACCTGAATAAGTTCCAATTCCTAACTGGTACTTGGTTCTCTCGCTTGTTACAGCAAACATGTCATACTCGGCATAGGCTGTCTTCCCCGCGGTGTCTTCGAGATCCACGCGAAGTTTGCAACGTTCATTCTTGGTCAGGCGATAAATCTTATCCAGCCCCAACCAAAACTCGCCATTCAGGTTACCAAAGCCAAGCTTGAAATCATTCCAGCCGTGGTAGAAATCAACCGAGCCGTCCAGTCTCTTTTGGAACACTGTCCACCCCCCACCGGGGGCACTATGATCACAGTACACGTCGAAGGCCCCTGAACCATCAGGGTCGATTGTGTAAACACCGCTGATCCTATCACCTGACTTGTACACTTCAGCACAGTTTTTGCGATAATGGATCGCTGAAGAACCGAAGAAGAAGATTTGTTAAAAGGAAAATGAAGAATTCAAATTAGAGTCCAACAGAATCGAATCTTTACAGACTACGTGATGAAATTCATTTCATGATCATTTATCTCGTGCGTAAAATGACCTAAGTCTTTAATCAGACGCTTTTCAGTTTCTCAATTCGTTTTTTCAGCCTTTGTGATTGGACTAGAAGAAAAAATCTCTGCAGGATTAATAGGAACAATATGGTATCATTTTTAATACGCTTTTCTCTTTGTTATAATAACTAAGTAGGTATTAAAAAAATGTCACTTCAAGACAGAAACAATATTTGTTGATGCCATAAATAAACCAGGGGCACCCAACGAGAATATAGTTCAAACCAACTTAAACATAGCATTGTTGAACGTGTTTCAGTATTTAAAAGGTAGATATAGGCATATTTTTATCCCCTAAAAATTTTTCATCTGTTCAGATTTCAGAAAGTTCAGAAAGTTCAGAAAGTTCAGAAAGTCTAGTGATCCGAAAATTCTAGGGATCAAAACTTACCTTTTCGAAAATTTCAGCCAGAAAAAAGGCTCCCGAAAATTGTAGGTGACCTTTTTACGGTAAAAATCCGTTAAAATGGGCAATTATACCATGTTTGGGAGGTTCGAAGATCCTAAGAGGCATGCGTCCAAGAACTTAACAACAAATGTTCCGAAAATCATAGTTAGTTGAGTTTAGTAATCGTAGTTAGTTGAGAGACCAAGTCAAGTTTTAGAAATAAGAAAAAGAACATTCTTCTGCAATAACCACGTTATGTCAGTCTTACACTTTACTTCAAATGAATACTCCAATTAGATTTATACTAGACTAGAACAATATACCATAAGCAACAAATCGTAGATAGCTACCTTTGGTCTTGTTTTCCATTTTTTTTGTTTTCTGTGTTAAGTTTCTAAGTTCCTTCTGAATTTCATCCAGTTGCTTCTTCATTTCAAACATAATATTCTCGAGCTTTTTATTCGGTCCAGCGTAGAAGTTGTTATTGGCTGGACATTGCTGAGCTCTTTTTGAACCTAACTGATTCTGTGTTTGGGCTGTGATCGAATCCATTGATTGCAACATAGAAACAAAGAGCACAAAGGAGATAAAATGAATCATGGTGCTTTCTGAGCGCAACTCTTGCTTTGCTATGTTTAGTTTGTGAACTTGAACCGGCAGCCTTGCTTTTTGCCTGCTGTCAGAATCATCAGCTATTAGTTTACCGTCGGTTAAATCAATCATAAGGAAGATAAGAAAAAATAATCCAAGTTCCGCCGGAACATAGACTCAGGATATTCGACTATATCGGATAGCTTTCGTGTCTATCTTAGGCCCAGTTCAGACGTCGTGCTTCTGCCGTGCCGAACTAAATTCAGGAATTAAGTTCGGCACGGCAGAAACACGGCGTCTGAATCAAACTTTTGAATTAAGTTCGGCAAGCAATTAAGTTCAACAAGCGCTGCCGTGCTACACGGCTCTGGCACGGCAGCGATTCAAACGTCGTGCTTCTGCCGCGCTTAACAAAATTCATAAATTATATTAATGTATTTTGGGGAGATTGCGTTCCCACGGGGAGTTGGGAGAAGAATTGTTACGAGGCATCAGTAAATCCTGAATTTGGTTCGACTCTGGCACGACGTCTGAATCAAAATTGTTTTCCTACCGTGCTACAGTCGAACCAAATTACAATTAAGTTCGGCACGGCAGAAGCACGAAGTCTGAACTGGGCCTTAGGGTGCTCATGTCGGAACTGACCAGCTAGCCCATTCCCATCGTAATGAGAATTTCACTAACACAAAACTAACCATCAAGATCAGTCAAATCCTAAATACTATGCACAAACGAGATGAATTTTTGTTGTTGTTTGGTAAACGTAAACTGTATAGTAAAAGGAAAAAGTGAAACCATTATTTCTGGCCCGAACAAAAGTCCAGTCATATCCTTCTTCTATAACCTCGTTGATATAAAAAACCACCTAGTCTTGGGTGGACCACGGGCCATTTCTTGAAGTCAAGCTGTTATTTTCTTCATAGCTTTACTTCGTCTACTGAATTCGGTTTGTCTAGTGACTGGTGTGACTCTTTTGGGGTGCATAAAGCATGATTTCAATATGATCGTAACCGATCGTTCCAGTCGTCTCAAATAATTTTCAGAGCGGGACGATCATGTCATATGGAAGCGCTACCCGGACTACTAACACGACCTCGATAGATAGAGTTGGATAGAGCTGAGATCTATCCGGACGATCGGGACGATCGTGTAAATTTTGAAGCGATCATATGGAAACACTCTCAGACGACTGAGACGATCGGACGATCGTAGGCTATCCCAGAATTTATCACTATTATCCTATAGTAATCGAGAATAAATTCAGTTCGACTTGGACGCCGCTGAAGTCGAAAAAAATATTACAAAAATGTTCTTCGAAAATCTTTCATCTTTTAAAATTGGGCTGAATTTTCGTAAAGCGTACATATTTAAGAGTTTCCTGAAGGTCTACTATCGATCTGCGTTTGATGAATCTTCCAAAGCGTTCACTTTCAAAAGTGTGCTGGAAGTTTACACCCTGAGTAAAATTTTACTTTGGATTAAGCCTTCATATTTTTCTTTGGAAAATGCGTGCTACTCCTGGTGCATGAATCAAACCAGGTTGTTTAACTCGGCGTCCGTTGTGCCACAAAGTAAATTTACCGGCGAGTTGTGAAGCTCAGCGTCTGTTGTGCCACAAATTAAAACTGAGTTGTGTAACTAGGCGGCCGTAGTGCCACAGAGTAAATCTACCGCGGAGTTGTGTAGCTCGTCGGCCGTTAGCTAGACCACAAAGTAAATCTACCGAGATGTGAAGCTCGGCGGATAAAGGCTCGCAGGATAAAATACACTTAAGTGTGGCACAGAAACTATCCGATATTTGACGTTTCACTTTTGAGATCGTCCCGGCGCAGCTTCATACGTTACAGAAATCGCACCTAAATCACTGTTCTTATAAAATGTGTGAACAGAAGTCCAGTCCGGTATGATTTTCGTGCTGGCGCAAAACTTATCAAGTATAGTCTAAACATGATTAAGAGTCGTTCTAAGGTAAATGTCTCTTTTTTATCTTCAGTATAATTGGTTTCACTATCAGCAGAATCGAGCAGATTTTTGCTAAGGGACGTCGGAAGCCCTATTTTCCCTACGTAATCAGCTTCCACTTGATTTTATTCTTGAAAATTACAGAAAAAGGACTCTGCAGAGGAAATATGACTGTGCAAACCCCCAAAGTTATATCTTCTTATGGGTCAAACAACGGTTGTGAAAAATTTGTGAGATGCCGAATATCTTATTTCAAAAATTTCAACTGCGTCCTTCGATAAAACGGCACAATGGAATTCAGAGTAAGTAAAATATTTTTTGTTTGTGAACGTAATGCGTTAATCCAAAGTCGTTTTCCACTTATTGTACTAAATTCCCGTTGATTTAATTCGCGTTAATTTCCTATAATAAAGTTATATTAAACTACAAAATCTATCTAACAAACTTGGTATTACAGTCCAGCAGGAGGTGTACCGCATACCGGCTGTTAACAAGATAAAAACAAGGAGACTCCCCATATATGGCTGAAAACTAGGCAGCGTTTTGTTACGGGTAAACGTTAACTGTATCGTAGAACGACAAAGTAAAACCATTATCTCTGGCCCGAACAAAAGTCCAGTCATATCCTTCTTCTACAACCTCGTTGATATAAAACACCACCTAGTCCTGGGTGGACCACCGGCCATCTCTTGAAGTCAAGCTGTTATTTTCTTCATAGATTTACTACGTCTACTGAATTCGCCTTGTCTAGTGACTGGTGTGACTCTTTCAAAGCCTGGTTTCCATATGATCGTCCGGATCGTCCCGTACCCGATAGTTCCAGTCGTCTCAAATAATTTTCAGAGCGGGACGATCAAATAGAAAGGCTACCCGGACTACTAACAGGACCTCGATAGATAGAGTTGGATAGAGCTGAGATCTATCAGGACGATCGGGACGATCGTGAAAATTTTGAAGCGATCATATGGAAACGCTCTCAGACGACTGAGACGATCGGACGATGGTAGGCTATCCCAGAATTCATCACTATTATCCTGTAGTAATCGCGAATAAATTCAGTTCTGCTTGGACGCCACTGAAGTCGAAAAATATATTACAAAAATGTTCCCACCGCATATGAAACTAGAGATAGCTTGTTACATCAAGTTTTCGACAGGATACTAGAGAGCTTTAGATTCTAAGACGAGGTCGACTACGAGATCGAGATTTTCTCAATAGTAAGGGTGCGTTCCTTTGATATGATCCGGATAAGGATCAGTGATCCGAGATCATTTGGAACATGGTAGATCAAATGAACCGATGAATCCTTGTCCATAGTGGATTCATCGGTTAATTTGATCTACCATGATCAGAATGGTCTCGGATCACTGATCCTGATCCAGATCATCCCCAAAGAACGCACCCTTTAAGTAGTGCACGCGTACGATTACCAACGTCATTTTGGCCAACCTCGTCCCCAGGGCTTTTCCCTTAAAAAATGGATGGGGTCCACCCATTTTTTAAGGGAAAAGCCCTGGGGACGAGGTTGCATTTTGGCGGGAAAACTGTGGTAGCCGTCGTCAGTCTACTACGGGTTTTAGCAAGGAATGTCGTTGTGGCGAAAACAAGTTATCAAAAGTTAGAAATTTTATCATTTAGTGATCGGAAGAGGGCTTTACGTCTTTCAACGGAAATAAGCGTGCTTTTTCAACCGCTATCTGTTAATTCGCTGATGCATGACCAACCGCGACCAAACTGTTTTGGTCTTTCTATTATCCATGGCCCAACGGTGGTACTAATAAAGGGGTTCCACTCTATAAAAAAATGTTTAGGCCATTAGAGAACTTATCCTAATTCTTCATCGCTAGAAAATATTATCAATCTATAACTAGCTCAGTGAAGGTTTTTAATTTTGGAAACGTTTCGTGTGTCCTCAAGACATTTCAAGTGTACTACTGTAAGGGCTTAGTAAAAAGGCTTTCCTAGAACAGGGGCACCCAACGAGGATATAGTTCAAAACCACTTAACATAGCATTGTTGAACGTATTTTAGTATTTAAACGGTAGATATAGGCATATTTTTATCCCCTAAAAACTTTTCATCTGTTCGGATTTCCTAGCTGAAAGTCTAGTGATCCGAAAATTATAGGGATCAAAACTTACCTTTTCGAAAAATTTCAGCTAGGAAAAGGCTCCCGAAAATTCTAGGTGGCCTTTTTTAGGGTAAATATCCGTTTAAAATGGGTAATTATACCATTTTGTAGATGTTCGAAAATCCTAGGAAAGGCAGGCAAGCAAGAAATTTTACAACAAATGTTCCGAAAATTCTAGTTCTCAAATCGTCTTCCGAACAGATATTTTCCCGAAAATTGCCGTTGGGTGCCCCTGCTAGAACTTGTCCGGCCTGATCTTCATTTCAGCTCTCTTCAGAGAGTAGTCAGCTCCTTTCCAGTGAAACCAGACCACACCTACGTATGAAGTTTTGCCTGAGATTTTTCCATGATAGTACGGGCCGTTTTTTTTAGATTGGAATAGAGACAACTTTCGTGCCACCAAGCTCCTTTAAACTGTTGGGCACAGTGTTTGCCCCAGTTATCATTATCCTGATCTTTGGTTGAAAATGGCCAACCTCTATGATAGGTCAAAGAATCCCCAGCTGTTCCTACAGACAAATCGCCACAAAGCTGAATTACTAGTTAAGCATAAAAAGCAGTTAAGGCCTAAGCCAAACGTCGAACTTTTCATGAAACGAAGCAAACTCTAATTTGGGTCAACCTTAATTCAGTTAAGATCGTCTGTTGGGTCAGACGTCCAACTAAGGACGCGTCGAATCAGTCAACTGAATCAGACCAGAAATCAAACTTAATAACTTTTTGTCCCGAACGAGGCTAAATATACATTACCTCACAAATTTTTAATTTATCAGTTTACTTCCTCGGTTGCAAAGATCAACGTTTGTCCTAGAGACGGATGGAATGTGTTGGACGATCCAAACTCATTGAGGCGAACTTGACTGAGCCAGACGTCGAACTTCTCGTGAACTTAACTCTCTAAGTTTGGTTCCTATTAAAAAATGTTCGATGTTTGGACTAGCACAAGACTCAGTGACAATTAGGCGCGGTCATACTACACGTCTTCCGCAACGCTCCCCAGGGAGAAATAACTTGGGTTGTTGTCCCTCTGGGTTTTTATCACTTTCATGTTTGCGGTGTTTAACGAAAAACATTCATAGTCCATGGGTAAAATCGCTAGGGTGTGACCGCATCTATTATCATGTGCTAAATCGAGCAAGGATCAATGGTGCACACGCACGTACTTATAATTTCCTCTTCTCTAATATAAGTGCTTGAATTCTAAAATTATACATTGGTTAATGAAAAGTTGTTCAGATAATGCGTACAAACCTGAATAAGTTCCAATTCCTAACTGGTACTTGGTTCTCTCGTTTGTTACAGCAAACATGTCATACTCGGCCCAGGCTGTCTTTCCCGCGGTGTCTTCGAGATCCACGCGAAGTTTGCAACGTTCACTCTTGGTCAGCCGATAAATCTTATCCAGCCCCAACCAAAACTCGCCATTCAGGTTACCAAAGCCACGCTTGTAATCATTCCAGCCGCGATAGAAATCAACCGAGCCGTCCAGTCTCTTTTGGAACACTGTCCACCCCCCACCGGGGGCACTATGATCACAGTACACGTCAAAGGCCCCTGAACCATCTGGGTCGATTGTGTACACACCGCTGATCCTGTCACCTGACTTGTACACGTCAGCACAGTTTTTGCGATAATGGATCGCTAAGGGACAGTAACAAGAAGGAAAGGAGAAAGAAGAATTTAATTTAGTGTCAAACAGAACCTTATCCGACCTGACTTCCGGGGGGTACTCAAGAAAGTTTTATACCTTTGAGGCTCCACCCCGAGGTCCAATCCCTTACCCTTTTATATACCATTTTTGACAGAAAATGTACCCTTTTCGAATACCCTCTATTGACAAATGGTACCTCTTTTACCCACTTAGTTTAGAACCTTGAATCCCTTTTAACTGCTTTAAATGTACTGTCTTTAAAATGTGAATATATCTCAAAACCAGTCCGTTTTCTCGACTTTTTCACAGCCATGATAAAATGCATCTGTTACCCTTCTGGGTCTTTTTACAGTCCGAAATGATAGATTTCCATGCCGTTTCATATGCTTCAACTAGTGAGATCCATACCCTTCCATTTACTGAGGCTTGAAAATGGTACCCCTTTGTGCGGAGCCTCCCCGCATAGGCCATTATGGGGAGTACCCCTACTCCCCAACCGCGGGAGTTGACAATGCACGTAAAAAACTTCATTTTATTTATCATATGCGTCAACTGATCAAAAGCCCATAATAAACTTAAGCTGGCGCAGTAGTTCCGTTTCCGCTTTTGCGGTCGGGCTGGGAGAAACAGACTCTGCATGATTAAAGTAATAATTTTTGAAAAATAACAAGCTTGACTGAGTTTTTTGCGCTTTCCGTTCTTAGTCGTAACTATACGTACGCCATTTTCAAGACATAAACTTTGTCCCTCTTACTGAATGGGTTATGAGTTTTAGGCAGCCTAGGCAATAGTCACGTTAAGAATAATTTAGAGATATTTTATCATAAATGGGTAAAAGATAAGAAATCACAAGACCTTTCTCAACGGCAAAGTCAACTTTGATATCCTTGGGAGAAGACAACTGCCTTTATGATAGAGAGGTGTTCGTATTAAGAAGGATCATTATTTTACAACAACCCAATGTAGGTACGTTGTTTTTCAATTTCATTTGCAGACTGAAATGATATAAAATAAGCAACAAATCTAGATAGCTACCTTTAGTCTTGTTTTCTTTCTTTGTTTTCTGCGTTAAGTTCCTAAGCTCCTTCTGAATTTCATCTAGTTGCTTCTTCATCTCAAACATCATAGTTTCGACTTTCTTATTCGGTCCGGCGTAGAAGTTGTTATTGATTGTACACTGCTGGGCACCTTTTGAACCTAACTGATTCTGTGTTTGGGCTGCGATCGAATCGATCGACAGCAAAATCGAAACAAAGAACACGAAGGAGATCAAATGAATCATGGTGCTTGTGAGTACAACTCTCGCTCTACTACGTTTATTATGTTTCGTTGAAAGTCCTTGCTTTTTCCTGCTGTCTGAATCACCAGCTATTAGTTTACAGTGGTTTAAACCAATCATAAGGAAGATAATGAAAGATTCAGTTCAAGGTTCGCCGGAACTTAGACTTAATTCATGATTAAGGGTCGTCCTGAGGAAAATGCTTCGTTTTTTATCTTCACTATAATTGCTTTAGCTATCACCAGAGTTACAGCACGTTCGCCATGCGTGCGGACATCTCCTACTTCCTTTGTTGCTTACCGAAAGAGCAGTAAAGGAAACGTATATCAAACATATAGGAGAAGTGTGCTCGCAAGCTACAGAAGCCCTCGGGGATTGGTGCATGTACACGTTTTTGCGCATTTTTCCTCTGTTCTCAACCTTCATTCGATCACTTACCTTTTAAAAATAGCGTTGACAGTCCATGGGTTCGAGCCATTCTCGTCCTTAGGGCGACTCGGCTTAATTTGTAACGGACCAGTGGCGAGTTCCTCGTTTCAAGACCATGTGCCCAAAAGAAACGACGAGCTCTGGGGACGAGAATGGGGTTCGAGTAGGAGCCAATCAAGGGCTCCTTGTTCTAGAAGACAGCTACAGTTGAACCTTTTCACAACGGCCACCTTGGGGACAGAAAAAAGTGGCCGTTTTAGAGGTTTAAACAAGAGTCAGTGTGTGGACTGTCCGCCAAAAAAGTGGCCGTGGTAGAGAGATGGCCATTAAGTGTGGAGATCCGACTGTATTTCACTCCGAGGACACTTTTATTTTTTTTATATTTAAGTCTGTTGATGATATTTAAGTCGCGTTTATTTCCCATACCTTAATTTCATGGAGCGTTAATTTCATTACGTCCGGGCCACCATACAAAACAAATAGTCTATTACATTGTGGGCAAATTTGTTTCACCGTGTTATAAATTGTGGTACTATGTTTACCATTTAATTTATGGTCTGAGGACCAGATTTAGGACTTGTAAAGTTTTGTAAATCTAAATGTATATCTAACCGATTTTTTGAATGCCAACCTAACGAAATTTTCAGTCATTTGAGTGAAAAGGCGTAAAATTAGGCATGTTTCTTAAGCCCGAGAAGCTCCAAAATCATAGTAACAAAGGAAAAGGAAAGGAGAAAAAAAAAGCTGGGAGAAGGAAAGGAGGAGAAGAGAAAAAAGCCATGGTAGCACTCTTAGTTTTTAAAATAGCTACTTTGGAGATCGTTTTTGATCGAAGAAAAAACTGTTGGACGCAAAAGGTCCTAGATATTCAAGTCTTCAAAAATACACAAAATTCACTTTTCATACCTTAGATAATTGTGAGATAAAGTATTTTTAGTTTTTAAAAGTGCAGTACAGCATTATGTATGACCCAATGAAAGTTATTAATAATCCATACCAATTTACATCAATTTCGCCGGTCTATTGAAACCGGTCGTTTGTACAATAAAGCAAGTAGGAAGCCAAGCGTTATTTTTGTTGAATAATAAAAGACTAATAAAAGAATAAATATCAAACCAGAAATTGCTCTCTTCAAACTGTAAATTATAAGTGATCCTGAGAGAATATTCACTGTGTTAAGATTTCCCTGCTGTACTGTTAGCTCTATACAAGAGAGGAAGGGCGATCTTTTTTAATTTCCGTTTCGCTGACACAGCTTTAGCAGAATTCTCTCTTTAGTCGTTTTCGTCGACAAAACAAATAGCAATATCGCTCTCCGCGTCTTTCGCCATTTTTTTCTGCGTCAATTCGTGAAGGACGCGTGGCTCTGAGAGTGAGTCATCCACGCGGAAGACATTCGCGCTATGTGATTGGCTGTTATCTAATCCCCCTTGGGATCTATGGTCTTAAAAATAACTCGAGACGAGTTACCTATGGAATAGGGTGTGTATGGGGGATGCCTTCTCTGTCCCCTTTATCCTCTTTTGTTACCAAGCGAACATATGTGTTCTGATCTGCTGCAGGAAAACTTGTATGTACATTTCTGCTAACATGTTCTAAAGTATCTAGAACTCTTTTTGAGTCTCATATTACAGCTCTGATGATCCCTCCAGATTCCAGAACTTCACTGCTCTAAACCGGGCTGTTTTATGACCAGATGTGAGGATAAGGGTTTCTTTTCAGGTGTGTACACGTGCAATCTTGGAATAAATACAGAGCACAAACTTTCCTGATTTCTCTCAGATATGATTTTTAATTGGATTACTTTTTGGTATAAAGGCTCAGTCCTCAACATAAATCTTCAAAGGCAAATTAAATGCAAAGAAGCAACACTAACTTTTCCAGAAGCACGCAACGCGCAACGTAGGTTTCGAAATCAGTTAAGCACGTAGAGCTTTCCATAAACTTTATGTCGAGTGATAAAACCTTCAAGCGGTTAACAATTTAAACTGTGACTATCTGCTTCTTCTCCGTTCTATTTCACTCAGGATAGGCTATTTGCATTGATGATTTCGGTAAATCTGAAAACGCAAAAGCCAAGAATTATTTTGAGCTGTTTTTATCTTCTCAACTTGAATCTGACGTCTGCCGTTTGCCTTATATGTGAAGCTTAAACTCTCTATTGCTCAAACCGTACAGTTTAATAGAGCTTTCAGCACCTTTACGTTGAGTGATAAAGGCATCTGGCTGTTAACGCTTTAAACTGTGACCACCGGATTCTTCTCCATTCTATTCCGCTCATGATAGGCTATTTTGATTAATGATTTCGGTAAATTAGAAATCACAAAAGCCAAATTCTTGAACGGACCCTCGTTTTACTGAGCAGCAAAAGACTTACAGTCCATCACCTATACCACTACGCCACTGAGGATTTGCTGGCAAGAATAGGTTTGATTTGAAGGTATATGTAGCAACAACCCTGACCCTAAATAGAAGCTAACCGTTTGGAGTCGATGCTAATAACCCCCGGGGGGGGTACTCCCTAATATGGGCTATATAGGTATGTGCGGCCCCAAAGGGTAGGGTTTTTCAGCCGTTTTGGTCATAAATTGGGTATCCATTTTGGCTATTTTGCCGCCATTTTGGTCATAAATAGGGTAACGATTTTTGCACTGTAGTCTTGAATGCACTTTTTTAGAAGAAGCTACTTCCTTATCATGTCCCCCTCCTTTCATCCGCGCTTTGCCTTCCTCTCCACCGGGTGCTTTGTAGGCTAGAAAATACAAGCAAAAAAAGCCCTTCACAAAATAGGGTCTCAAATTTTTGGTTAGGTCATAAATAGGGTAGGGAAAATCGCAGATTTTGGTCATAAATAGGGTAAGGGTTTTGGGAAGCGGGCCGCACACCCCTACCCAATTTTTCTGCGAGTACCCCCCCGGGTAATAACCCTAATCACTATTTTCAGGGCTTAACCCTAATCAGCACAGTCAGTGGTTAGCTCAGTTGGAAGAAGGTCGGTCTGCTGAGCGGGAGGTCGTGAGTTCAAACCCAATACGACTGGTACTACAATGGTTGCGTCATTAGGCAGTGATGTTAAGCCGTTGGCCTTGTCTCCTTCCGGTCCTAGTACTCCAGTTGGAAGCGGACGTAAAAGAACCCGTGACATTGTTCGAAAAGATTAGGGGACGTAGGCCCCGATGTCTATCTGACTTGTGCCGTCATTGGTCTGGGTGGGCAAGGTGTGATCAAAACATAAACTGAAGTGGCTGCAAGAGTGCGCCTTTATATGCTGACGTCCGATCTCGCCTCTCTGGTTCCTCCACAATTCAGCCATTGGCTGCAAGTAAGGAAAGTTGGCACCGCATTTTTTTTTAACCCTAATCGCTATTTTAAGTGCTTAACCCTAATTAGCACTGTTGCCAGTGCTCGAAACAGAAGTGATAATATAAGGAATTCTAGGTTGTGTAAACTTCATAAGGTGTCCAAAGGGGGTTTAGGCCGATGGGATCAAATTCTTGCTAACCGTTTGAGAACAGCAAAAGACTCGCCATGATATTCCTCGCATCTGCATGCTATTTAAGCCTATCGTAAAAATAACACTAAGTGTCTTTTGTTTGGTAATGACATTTGCTTAAAAAGCCGGCAACATATCTTCTCAACATCCTCGGAATTCAGGAAAGAATAAAATGCCCTTTAGCCCCTGGATGAAAGTAATGAAAAAACCAAATAGCATCGGGCGTCCATCTTGCTGCTTCGCGCCAGCTTTGCAACCGAATGTGATGTCATGAATCGGTGGATCATAGGTATATATACGAAAGAAGTACCAGTCGTATTGGAGTATTCTTTTAATGAATTCCGTTAGTCTAATGTCCGGCTGGCGTGACTGACTACATAAGTGAGAAAACCAATCAAACTGACAGTTAATAAATCTTTATTTATTTATTTATTTATTTTATTGTTGAGTGTGTGATTGATAAATAATAATTTTCAAATCAGCAGAATGATGGTTAGAAAAACATTTTATTATTTGTCATCCAGTCTCATTGACCTCATTCCTTAGAAATGAGAAGTATCATCACCGCTAACTGGTTTTGATACGCTGACCAACCCGCGATCAAAATTTCCTGTCCAACGGCGGTGTTAACAAATTAAAAAGGGGTTCCACTCTATAAAAATTTGTTGAGTTCATTAGGGAAAAAAAAAACATTTCCTTACACTTAATCACAAAAAAATATTATCACTCTATAATTAGCTCAGCAAAGGTTTAATTTGGAAACTTTTCGTGTGTCCTCAAGACTTTTTTTAGTGCACTACTATACGGGCTTAGTAAAAAGGCTTTCCTAGAACTTTTCCGGCCTGATTTTCATTTCAGCTCTCTTCAAAGAGTAGTCAGCTCCTTTCCAGTGATACCAGATCACACCTATGTATGAAGTTGAAATTTTTCCATGATGGTAAGGGCCGTTTAGATTGGAATAGAGACAACTGTCGTGCCACCAAGCCCCTTTAAAGTTCTGCGCACAGTGTTTGGACCAGTTGTCGTTATCCTGATCTTTGGTCGAAAAAGGGTGGCCCCTGTGATAGGTCAAAGAATCCCCAGCTGTTCCTACAGACAAATCGCCACACAGTTGAATTACTTGTTAGGCAAAAAAGTACTTAAGACTCTGTGATCATGATCTGCATCGACGAAGCCGTAAATTAAGAAACTTGGAAAAATAACAACCGACAATCTTCACAGTCTTACATGGTTGCTTGTTTGTGTGTACTGTGGGCCTCGCTACAATTACATGAACACCTTTACCTCTACACTTTTTTTTGGATAATCACTCTCGCAAACTGCTTACCATCGAGAAAATTTTTTCCTAGCCAAAAAAAAAAACAGGGGGCGGGCGCGATTGGGCAATAACCTTTTCTAGACCTGTTTAGATGATACGCCTACATACCTGAATAAGTTCCAATTCCTAACTGGTACTTGGTTCTCTCGCTTGTTACAGCAAACATGTCATACTCGGCATAGGCTGTCTTTCCCGCGGTGTCTTCGAGATCCACACGAAGTTTGCAACGTTCACTCTTGGTCAGCCGATGAATCTTATCCAGCCCCAACCAAAACTCGCCATTCAGGTTACCAAAGCCAAGCTTGTAATCATTCCAGCCGCGGTAGAAATCAACCGAGCCGTCCAGTCTCTTTTGGAACACTGTCCACCCCCCACCGGGGGCACTATGATCACAGTACACGTCAAAGGCGCCTGAGCCATCAGGGTCGATTGTGTACACACCGCTGATCCTGTCACCTGACTTGTACACGTCAGCACAGTTTTTGTGATAATGGATTTCTTAGGGACAGTGAGAAGAAGATTTAATTAAAGGAAAATGAAGAATTCAAATTAGTGTCCAGCAAAAACTAATGGCCTAGCAGACTATGTGATAATTTGCTTTCCTTTATTTTGTGCGCAAAAAGACCCCTGCCGCCAGTTATCAACTTAAGCAAGGACTTTTCAGTTTTATTTCAGCTTTTGTGGTTGGACTGGGAGAGAAAATCTTTGAAGCAAATTTTGAAAAATAATAACAAGGCATCAGTTTTCAATATTTATGGAGGATGAGTTTTAGGCAAAAACAGTTATCAGGTGAGAATAATTTAGAGATATTTTATCAAAAAATAGGCCTAAGGATAAGAAATTACAAACCCTTTCTCAAGTGCAATGTCAACTGTGATATCTTTGGGACCAAGACTTTTTTCTACGATAACCCAATGTAGGTACGTTGTATTTAAATTTGATTCACAGACTGAAATTATATAACGTAAGCAACGAATCCAGATAGCTACCTTTAGTCTTGTTTTCTTTCGTTGTTTTCTGCGTCAAGTTTCTAAGTTCCTTCTGAATTTCATCAAGTTGCTTCTTCATCTCAAACATAACAGTTTCGACCTTCTTATTCGATCCAGCGTAGAAGTTGTTGTTGATTGTACATTGCTGAGTTCCTTTTGAACCTAACTGATTCTGTGTCTGGGCTGTGATCGAAATGATCGACAGCAAAATCGAAACAAAGAGCACGAAGGAGGTAAAATGAACCATAGTGCTTTTGAGTAAAACTCTTGCTTTGCTATGTTTAGTTTGTTTGCTTGAACAGCTTTTGCTTTTTGCCTGCTGTCAGAATCACCAGCTGTTAGTTTACAGTGGGTTAAACCAATCATAAGGAAGATAAAAAGATTCAGTCCAAGGTTCGTGCTAAGGTAAATGTTTCTCTTTTTATCTTCTATAATTGCTTTAACTATCAGATGAGTAGCAAGTTCGTGATACTTGCAGACATCTCCTGTTTCCTTTGTTACTTACGGAAAAGGGGTTTTTCCATGACCGGCGAAGGAAATATATATCAAGTATCTAAGAGACTTTTGCACGCAGGCTACGGAAGCCCTTCGGGGATCGCTGCACGTGTACCTCCACTCGCGTCTTTGTTCGTAAACACTATATGACAGAAAAAGGGCTCTGCAGACGGGAACAGGACTGTGAACAACCCAAAAATGATGTTTTTATGGGTAAAATAGCTGTGAATGCGTGGCAGGAGTTCAAAAAAATGGGAAATCGTGCGCCGGATAATGGAGGAGCAGGGGAGGAGGATTTTCCACCTTGCCCCCTCCCTTCCTAAATAAGCATCTCACCAGCAGGCTGGAAGAAACGATATTTTTTCTTCTCGTATATATTGATCACTTAACTTGTGAAAAAAAAATCGTTGTGGGTCCCTGGGTTTGAGAAAATAACTATTTGACTCTGAGGATACTTCTGTTTTTTTTCTGTAATACACATGTACATTACATTTTAAAATGTAATGTACATGTTTAAAAAGTCGTTGATGATATAAAAGTCGCGTTTATTGCCAATATTTTAATTTCATGGAGTGCTAATTTCATTACTTCCGGGTCAACAAACAAAACAAATAGTCTATTCATCTATTACATTGTGTTACAAATTTGTCTCACTGTGTTGTAAATTGTGGTTGTTTACCATTTAATTTAAAGTTGCTGGAAAATCGGGTTGGAAAGAAACTTATACACGATTTTTCAAATTTCCGGGAGCGACAGAACATCTCAAAATGTGTCCTGTTTTCCCGGTCGGAATGTTCCAAACAGAAATTCGTGCTCCGTTTCTTCAAGCCATCTTTGATACCAGTTTCAGCTCTTTGCAGCCGTTTTTCGGTTAATAGAATTGATTTGTGCAAATGGTACACCAAATTCCGAAAGAAAACTTACCATGCAGTCCTGAATTTTGCTTACCATTTGCCCAAACGGTGATCCGACCAGTTTGCCCACGTAAATGGTAAAGCCTCTGATGGACAAAATACCTTGACTTTTCACTGACCCCGCGGCAAAAAGAAAATAGTCTCTTAAGGTTTTCTAACCTAATCTTCATCTCAGCTCTCCTTACAGAGTAGCCGTGGTCTCTACTCAAAACCAATAAGAAAGGCTGATAAGAAAAGATTCCCACTGTACTATGTCCAGGTTTAGCAGGGGCGGACGGAGGATTTTGTGATAGAGGGGGCCTAGAGATATAATATACAGTGGCAATATGGCAAGATAGCGCCCATCAGAACTGCGAACGGCGTGCTTTTGTAGGGAGTTTCGGGCGCACGCTCCCCCGGGAAAATCTTTGAGATTAAAACGTTCTCTGAAATGCAATCGAGTACATTCTGGACGCTTAAATTTAAAATGCCTGGATTACATACCCGGGATTCCATATTGAACATGTAATGCTGAAATATTTAAAAAAAACCACAGGTGTGGTTGTGGTCAAAGAAGTAATTAACACTTTATGATGCTACCAGGGGCCGAAGCGATTGCGGCGAAAGCACAACCTCCTGGCAAAGACGGCAACATTGTCTTCCCTGAAAAATTGCCAAGTCCAGTTTGTTTGAGGTTGATATTTACTGCAAGCATTCTGGGAACCTTTGTCATTTGCGACTAAATTAAAATGTAGGCTTCGAACACAAATTATTTTCTTATTAACAATGTTTATTAAAGAAAATATATTTAAGTAACAAAGCTCGTAGTACCATCTTACACACGTTTACAAAAGAAAAAGAAATTACCGGACGAAAGGGGGCGGGGACGGGACCCCCTGGGCCCACCCTAAAATCCGCCCTTGTTTAATACCATACAAAAAAAACAGTCTGTTACACTGTGTTACAAATTTGTTTCACGATACAATAAATTGAGAATGACAACAAACCCTAAGTTATCACCCCTGTAAAAGAAACCAAGAAAAAATACTCTTTAAAGGTTTTCTTCCCTAAGCTTCATCTCAGCTCTTCTTGCAGAGTAACCATACTTCCATGATCTCCACTCCACACCATCAGCCATGGATCCATATGACAGATATTTACCATAGTGGTAAATTCCGTTGAGATTGCAGTAGAAACAATCTTAGTACCACCAAGCTCCCTCATGACGCTCTGCACAGTTAGTACTCCAAACATCGTCATTATCGCGATCTTTGGTTGAAAACGGAAAACCGCGATGCTTAGAAAGGGAATCCCCAGCGGTTCCTGGAGAAGAAAAAGGTGGATTTTGGGGTACCAATATACTGAACATTTCGACGCGCGCTACGGGAATGCAAATAACCTCAACTCGTTTTGAAACAACTTTTCACTGTTAAAAACAATATGTTTGATAATATGCAGTAGACGCTAATCTTTCGTCCGATGTAAGATAATCTGAGACAGTCTTGGATTCTGGATTCCACGCCGTCGACTGTTCTGGATTTCCTGTTCTGGGTTCCGAATTACTTGGATTCCAGATTCCTTTAGCGGGCGAAATCTTTAATCGTTCAATGATTTGCTTATCGAAATTCATGACGAAGAAAAGTTTTGAGGAGGAAAGTCCGTTTTAGTTTGATTGGGTCTAACCATGTTAGATTTGACTAGCTAACTGAAGTTTTACTGCCCGAAAAATAAAACTTTGAAGTAGGAAACGAGAAGAAACTACCGAGACTGATCAAGAGCCACATTGAATTATGCGGACGTTTGGGAAAACATGCACGCTTACCTACAGAATAGGTAACGTAGAGTTATGTTTGACAGATGTCACTGTGGGCATCAGCAGCCTCTTACTTTTCAAAATGCGACAATTTTTAGTATTGCCCTCTAATCCGCACTTTGTACATTGCTTAAAGGAGTTGTGTGCTCTTTGTCTGTAGTTCGTTTTGTGAATCATGCCAATGGGCCTCCTTATTCGCTTTGGAACTTGAGAAATTACTTACAAGTTTTCAAAAACCACAACTGCAATCCGTTTCAATCTTCTTCAAGTTTGTCCATCCGTTTCTCCTTTTGATTTTGCTGTTATCTTTACCTCTTTTCACGTTTTGAGCAGTTATTTTTATGTTTCTCTAAGTTTGGTGGTGTTTCCCACGGGTTTTGATAAATTTCGTGACACAGCTCCTTTAAGTGATAAAGAAGACTTTTTACAGGTTTTAACAGTAAAGAATTTTTTTAAAAAAATCAAACAAATACTTAATAAATATCCAGAGATGCCATACCGTTGTACTTTCCTAAGCTCAGCCTGTACTTAGTTCGCTCGCTGGTTACAGCAAACATATCATATTCAGCATAGGCTGTTTTTCCTTCGATATCTTCAACATCCACACGAAGCTTGTACCGTCCACTGTTAGTTAAGCGGTTGATCTTGTCCAGTCCAAGCCAAAACTCACCTTTCAAGTTACCAAAGCCCCCTTTGTAGTCAGCCCAGCCACGGTAGAAATTAACCAAGCCGTCCAGTCTCTTTTGGAACACCGTCCACCCCCCACCGTCTGTTTTTTGGTCACAGAACACATCAAAGGCTCCTGAACCATCAGGGTCGATTGTGCAAACATCACTGATCTTTTTACCAGATTTGTACAGCTCAGCACAGTCTTTGTGGGAGTGGACTGACGAGAATAACCGGCATTTTAACAAAGTTGACAATTAAGCAGTTTGAAAATATTTTCATTAATTATGTTCAATTTTTATATAACCCACTAATCAATTTATGTCTTATCCGTTCCTCCGCTGTTATAGCTGGTGGGGTTTGAGGGGGTCATGAAACAAATGGCTTTATAGGAGGGGGTCAAAAGAAAATATTGGGTTTAAAGGGGGTTCGCCGAAAATTTTTTTCAAATTTTGCGGTGACGGCATTTGTAACAATGCGAACAAATTACCAGACTGCCAAAAACCAGTGTTTGTCCTCTCTCTCTTTCTTTCTTTCAGGCGCTTGGAAGTAGTGGGCGAAATAGAGAAAAGGCGCGCGCGAAGGAGACACGCTCCCTCTCCCCTCTCGTGTCTCATTCTTGCCCGCCGGTTCTTGCGCACTACTTCCAAGCGCCTGCTACCCAGGCTATGGCATAGTGATTTATTCATATTTTATTACAGTGCATATAGAATTAGAAGGGATCCAGCAAAGTGTTCTAAACTAGCTAGGTATGTGAAAGTGGTACCATTTGTCAATTGAAGGTATATATATGAAGGTAAAAAGGGACAAAAAATTGTTTAAAAGGTAACGGGGTTGGATCATCAAACGGCGCAGCTTGAGGATCATGCAGAAAAGAGGAAACACGCAACGTGACTAAGGTCAGCCTATTAGCCGCTCCCTTCACATTCATAAGTTAAAAAAAAAAAAACAGTCGTTTTTCGCCATACAAATATTTGAGCTTTATTAACAGTGCCGAAGCTCATATTTCAAGCTTTGGCTACCTTTGAACCGGCGTGGTTCCCGAGGTCACACTACAGGCTTTCACCTAAGTATAGTAAAACCTATTTACCTAGGGCAAATTCATCAAAAATCTCCCGAGGTAAATTCATCTCGGGTTTTATTTTACCCAGATGAAAACTTCTGGTAAGATCACACTACTGATATCGGCTCCTAAGGTTTTCGCGCGAGTTGAATTTTTTGGAGCGTAAATTAAACAAGGCAAGATGCACAGGGATCTAGCTGATCAAAGAGACGTTTTTTTCTTTTATCTCGCTGGTTTTTCTTGCGCTAATTCAACGTGCAAGGTGAAGAAAGGTAGACGAATCGTGCCCCCAAAATTTCTTTGCCCGGTTCTGTCATCAAGACCTTCGCCGATGAGCGGCTATTGGCTAGCAACCTCGGTATTTCTTTTTTCCCTTGTTATCGCTTCGGGGTAGCTGTCAAGGGAAACTCTATTTTTCTCGAGACATATCCAAGACCCAGACGATAAAATTCACAGTTAAAAAATCAAGTTTCCCTAGGAAAACTCTCAACAAGTCGAGTTTACCTAGGTAAAAAAAGTCTGTAGTATGACCACAGCTGTAATATGCTCTGAGCGTGGGTGTGCGGAGATGAAAGAATTACGCGACACACATCTCTCTCACTCTCTCACTCTCTCACTCTCTCATCATCCCTTTATCTCATTCTGCTCTCATCAATTATTACCCCTCCCATAATGCCTCGCGCTTCGATTTCGTTTGCATGAGGCCAGAGCAGGCGGCTCACTAACTCTAGCAAAAAATACCGTTTTGTAAGAAAAAGGGTTAGTTCTATGAGGTGTCCAAAACCGCGCGCGTGTAAAGAAAGAGTAGCCGACTTAAACGAAGTGGCAAACTTAGGGATTACTTTTCTACCTCACGACTGGAACTAAGACTGTCCGCTTTTTGTGTCAGTTGTAGTCATGCAAGCCACACAGTCAATACCATCTTTCCCCGGCATCTTCCTCAGCTTCTCAAGACCCTGAATATTGCTCCGGACGCGCGACGCGATTGAATTTAGTTTAATACCGCCTCAGTACTCTCCCATGCAACTTGCGCACTTGACCTGAGTTTTCTTGACCTGACTTGCCCCGGCAGCGAAATTGTGAATGGAAAACGCATTCTTCAAGGAAACGAGATTTTTCCTTATACTAATTTTACTCCTCATAATTTAACTAACCTTTAGTATTGTTCCTACATCCCTTGCACGAGGAACCTTTAAGGTTCTTCTGAATCTCATCCAATTGCTTTTTCATACCCAAAATAACATGTTCCAGCTTCTTGCTGGGCTCCGCATAAATGCCGTTGTAGTTGTTTGCAGTGCATGGCGTGGTCTTCGAATCTAGTTGACTTTGTTCCTTTCTTGTTGCTGAATGAACAGCTTCTCCTTGAAACAGGAGGCCGATGCAGAAAAGAAAAAAAGATTTCATGATGCTTGGCGACGCCTAGTCCGCTAATGAAACATTTCAGGGTGTTCACCAGAAGAAATCATGTAAGAAATCAAAGGCCCGCCCAACCTCAAGCTGTGAGCGTCACACTATACGTAGCCGTCATCGGGCTCCTCCTTGTGGTTTAAAAAGGGGAGGGATAGGGGGAGGGAGAAAAGCACGAAAGAGGGGAAAGGGAAAGGGAAGGGAGCCCCTTCCCCTCTCTCCCCTACCCCCTCCCTTTCTCCCTTTTTCTTTATCCCCTACCCCTTTCGACGCCTGGTACGCAGGCTAGTGCTGTGCAATAAACAGAGCAGACCACGGACGTGTTTGTGATTCTCGGGGGTGGAAAATGAATAATTGGATCTCGATTATTCTTTATTCTTTGCTTTTTTCTTTAAATTATTCATTATTCATTTTTAATTTTTCCGTGATATTCATTATTCATTTCTTATTTTTTATATCAGTTTTCCTTTTCAAATTCCCTTTCTGTGTATTACAAACTAAAGAGGAAGAACTGAGATAACTTTTGACCCTATCGCAAAGGAAGAGAATCGCACTGCAAAAACGAGGTAGAAACCTTGAGATTAAACAATATTGATGGAATTTGTTTTAAGCGAAATGTTCTACAATTCTATACTTTGGTTATCAAAAGTTTACATTGATAATGCGTCATTCACGGTTACAGCTGCGACCCTCTCACCACCCTCCCCCCCCGGGCTACTGCGGGGCATTTGCCCTCCTTTTCAGTCCCGGGGGTGGGGCATTTGCAAATTTTGCGCTGCCCGGGGGCCGGGCATTTGTAAACCCCGGGGCTATGCTGAGCTTTTGACACGCACGCATTTTCCTATCAGAATAAAACTACTACTGAATGAAAGCAGATTAGCTCTCGATCTCGGCCAAGGATAGGGTGTTGTAAAAGCATGTTCTCGATTTTATGCATGCATTTCTTCATTGCCTCATCAAGCCAGAATTACATAGCGAAACTTGGGAGCTATCGACGTGAATCAACGTTTTTTGTAGCCTGAAATTCATCCGATTGCTTCGAGTCGTTTTCTCCTCTCAACAACGTCTGAATCGACCGGCCGTTAATACCGTCCAGTGACGTCCACTCACTACCCGAAAACCGAGTAGTGATTTTGATTGGTTGATTGTCTAAACATTCGCATAATTATGAATAATTATGAAAAATTTTAGCGGGATTGTCGCTTGATATTCAGCGGATCGCATCCCTGGCATTCTTTCGTTTAATTCAAACATTTCGATAAGCTTAACCTTTATCTTAAACAGCAAAATTGCCCTTGTCTTCGAAACTGAAATGTTAAATTGAACTGCGAATGAAGAATCATTTGAGGAAAGTCGGTAGGTAGGTTTTTCATTTAGAGCCGCTTTGTGGTTTCGGCGGCCGGTGCTTTTGTTTACGCGAAGTTTTCTGAGATCAATGTTATAATCAATGTTTCGCTGTACGCAACCCTTACGTTCAAAATATGCCATAATCATAGTTATCTATCGCAAGAACCATCCACCCTTTCCCCTCCACTGCTACCTCTACGCCTAACAAACATATCGAACGCACTCTCCTAAGCTCCGATTACTCCTAGTCTTAATACTAAGGGTGCGTTCCTCTGATATGATCCGGATCAGGATCAGTGATCCGAGATCATTTGGAACATGGTAGATCAAATGAACCGATGAATCCTTGTCCATAGTGGATTCATCGGTGTATTTGATCTACTATGATCAGAATGATCTCGGATCACTTATCCTGATCCGGATCATCCCAAAAGAACGCACCCTTTAAGTAGTGCACGCCCGCGATTACCAACGTCATTTTGGCGGGAAAACTGTGGTAGCCGTCGTCAGGCTACTAGTTTCCTCTACGGGATTTAGCAAGAATGTCGTTGTGGAGAAAACAAGTTATCAAATGTTAGAAATTTAATCATTTAGCGATCGGGAGAGAGCTTTACCTCTTTCAACGGAAATAAACGTGATTTTTCAACCGCTATCCGTTAATTCGCTGATGTATGACCAACCCGCGACCAAAATGTCCTAGTCCAACGGTGGTACTAATAAAGGGGTTCCACGGTATAAAAAAATGTTTAGTCCATTAGAGAACTTATCCTAATTCTTCATCGCTAGAAAATATCATCACTCTATAACTAGCTCAGAAAAGGCTTTTAATTTTGGAAACGCTTCGTGTGTCCTCAAGACATTTTAAGTACACTACTGTACAGGCTTAGTACAGTAAAAAAGCTTTCCTAGAACTTTTCCGGCCTGATCTTCATTTCAGCTCTCTTCAAAGAGTAGTCAGCTCCTTTCCAGTGAAACCAGACCACACCTACGTATGAAGTTTTGCCTGAGATTTTTCCATGATGGTACGGGCCGTTTAGATTGGAACGGAGACAACTGCCATGCCACCAAGCCCCCTTAAAGTGCTCCGCACAGTGTTTGCCCCAGTTGTCATTATCCTGATCTTTGGTTGAAAATGACCAACCTCTATGATAGGTCAAAGAATCCCCAGCTGTTCCTACAGACAAATCGCTACAAAGCTGAATTACTAGTTAAGCATAAAAAGCAGTTAAGGCCTAAGCCAAACGTCGAACTTTTCATGAAACGAACCAAACTCTAATTTGGGTCGACCTAAATTCAGTTAAGATCATCTGTTGGGTCAGACGTCCAACTAAGGACGCGTCGAATCAGTCAACTGAATCAGACCAGAAATCAAACTTAATAACTTTTTGTCCCGAACGGGGCTAAATAAATATACATTACCTCACAAATTTTTAATTTATCAGTTTAGTTCCTCGGTTGCGAAGATCAACGTTTGTCCCAGAGACGGAGGGAATGTGTTGGACGATCCAAACTCATTCAGACGAACTTGACTGAGCCAGACGTCGAACTTTTCATGAACTTAACTCACTAAGTTTCGTTCACATCACGAAATGTTCGACGTTTGGACTAGCAAAAGACTCAGCGATAATTAGGTGCGGTCATACTAGACGTCTTCCGCAACTGTTCCCAAGGAGAAATAACTTGGGTTGTTGTCCCTCTGGGTTTTGATCACTTTCATGTTTGCGGTGTTTAACGAAAAACATTATGAAAAACATTCATAGCCCATGGGTAAAATCACTAGGGTGTGAGCGCACCTATTATCTTGTGATAAATCGACCAAGGATCAATGATGCACACGCACGTGCCTATAATTTCCCCTTCTCTAATATAAGTGCTTGAATTCTAAAATTATACATTGGTTAATGAAAAGTTGTTCAGATAATGCGTACAAACCTGAATAAGTTCCAAATCCTAACTGGTACTTGGTTCTCTCGCTTGTTACAGCAAACATGTCATACTCGGCATAGGCTGCCTTTCCCGCGGTGTCTTCGAGATCCACACGAAGGTTGCAACGTTCACTCTTGGTCAGCCGATGAATCTTATCCAGCCCCAACCAAAACTCGCCATTCAGGTTACCAAAGCCAAGCTTGTAATCATTCCAACCGCGGTAGAAATCAACTGAGCCATCCAGTCTCTTTTGGAACACTGTCCACCCCCCACCGGGGGCACTATGATCACAGTACACGTCAAATGCCCCTGAACCATCCGGGTCGATTGTATACACACCGCTGATCCTGTCACCTGACTTGTACACGTCACCACAGTTTTTGCGATAATGCATGGCTGAGGGACAGTAACAAGAAGGAAAGGAGAAAGAAAAATTTAATTTAGTGTCAAACAGAACCTTATCCGAGTTGACTTCCGGGGGGTACTCAAGAAAGTTTTATACGGGGAGGCTCTGCCCCAAGGTCCAACCCCTTACCCTTTTATATACCATTTTTGACAGAAAATGTACCCTTTTTGTATACCCTCTATTGACAAATGGTGCCCCTTTTACACACTTAGTTTAGAACCTTGTATCCCTTTTAACTGCTGTAAATGTACTGCCTTTAAAATGTGAATATAATAACAAAACCAGTCCGTTTTCTCGACTTTTTCACAGCCATGATAAAATGCATCTGTTACCCTTCTGGGTCAGTTTTTACAGTCCGAAATGATAGAATTCCATGCCGTTTCATATGCTTCAACTAGTGAGATCCATACCCCGAATCATATACTGAGGCTTGAAAATGGTACCTCCTCGTGCGGAGCCTCCCCGCTTAGGCCATTATAGGGAGTACCCCCACCCCCAACCCCTGGGAGTTGACCATGCACGTAAAAAAACTTTATTTTATTTATCATATGCGTCAACTGATCAAAAGCCCATAATAAACTTCAGCTGGCGCAGTAGTTTCGTTTCCGCTTTTGCGGTTGGGCTGGGAGAAACAAACTCTGCATGATTAAAGTAATAACCTTTGAAAAATAACAAGCTTGAAGGAGTTTTTTGCGCTTTCCTTTCTTAGTCCTAACTACGTTCGCCATTTTCAAGACAAAAAACCATTATCTTTTGAGGATGACATAAACTTTGTCCCACTTACTGAATGGGTTCATGAGTTTTAGGCAGTCTAGGCAATAGTCACGTAAAGAATAATTTAGAGATATTTTATCATAAATGGGTAAAAGATAAGAAATCACAAGACCTTTCTCAACGGCAAAGCCAACTTTGATATCTTTGGGATAAGAGGTGTCCGTATTAAGAAGGATCATTATTTTACAACAACCCAATGTAGGTACATTGCTTTTCAATTTCATTTGCAGAAATGATATAAAATAAGCAACAAATCTAGATAGCTACCTTTAGTCTTGCTTTCTTTCTTTGTTTTCTGCTTTAAGTTCCTAAGCTCCTTCTGAATTTCATCCAGTTGCTTCCTCATCTCAAACATCATAGTTTCGACTTTCTTATTCGGTCCGGCGTAGAAGTTGTTATTGATTGTACACTGCTGAGCACCTTTTGAACCTAACTGATTCTGTGTTTGGGCTGCGATCGAATCGATCGACAGCAAAATCGAAACAAAGAACACGAAGGAGATCAAATGAATCATGGTGCTTGTGAGTACAACTCTCGCTCTACTACGTTTATTATGTTTCGTTGAAAGTCCTTGCTTTTTCCTGCTGTCAGAATCACCAGCTATTAGTTTACAGTGGTTTAAACCAATCATAAGGAAGATAATGAAAGATTCAGTTCAAGTTTCGCCGGAACTAAGACTTAATTCATGATTAAGGGTCGTGCTGAGAAAAATGCTTCGTTTTTTATCTTCACTATAATTGCTTTAGCTATCACCAGAGTTACAGCACGTTCGCGATGCGTGCAGACATCTCCTACTTCCTTTGTTGCTTACGGAAAGAGCAGTAAAGGAAAAGTATATCAAACATATAGGAGAAGTGTGCTCGCAAGCTACAGAAGCCCTCGGGGATTGGTGCATGTACACGTTTTTGCGCATTTTCCCTCTGTTCTCAACCTTCATTCGATCACTTACCTTTTAAAAATAGCGTTGACAGTCCATGGGTTCAAGCCATTCTCGTCCTTAGGGCGACTCGGCTTAATTTGTAACGGACCAGTGGCGAGTTCCTCGTTTCAAGACCATGTGCCCAAAAGAAACGACGAGCTCTGGGGACGAGAATGAGGTTCGAGTAGGAGCCAATCAAGGGCTCCTTGTTCTAGAAGACATCTACAGTTGAATCTTTTCACAACGGCCACCTTGGGGACAGAAAAAAGTGGCCGTTGTAGAGGTTTAAACAAGAGTCAGTGTGTGGACTGTCCGCCAAAAAAGTGGCCGTTGTAGAGAGGTGGCCATTGTGTGGAGATCGGCGACTCTGAAGTCGCGTTTATTTCGAATAACTTAATTTCGTGAAGCGTTAGTTTCATGACGTCCGGGTCACCATACAAAACAAATAGTCTATTACATTGTGGGCAAATTTGTTTCACTGTGTTATAAATTGTGGTACTTTGTTTACCATTTAATTTCTGGTCTGAGGACCAGATTTAGGACTTGAATACACATTGTTTTGTAAATCTAAATGTATATCTAACCGATTTTTTGAAAACCAACCTAACGAAATTTTCAGTCATTTGAGTGAAAAGGCGTCAAAAGGCAGGTTTCTTAATCCCGAGAAGCTCCAGAATCATGGTAACAAAGGCAAAGGAAAGGAGAAAAAGAAAGAGCGAGGAGAAGGAAAGGAGGAAAAGAAAAAAAAGGAATGGTCGCACACTTAGGTTTTATAATGGCTACTTTGGAGATCGCTTTTGATCGAAAAAAAAACTGTTGGACGCAAAAGGTCCATTTGGAGATAACGTTTTCAAAAATCCCGGCTAGATATTCAAGTCTTCAAAAATACGACAAAATTCACTTTTCATACCTTAGATAATTGTGAGATAAAGTATTTTTAGTTTTTAAAAGTGCAGTACAGCATTATGTATGACCCACTGAAAGTTATTAATAATCCATACCAATTTGCATCAATTTCGCCGGTCTATTGAAACCGGTCGTTTGTACAATAAAGCAAGTAGGAAGCCAAGCGTTATTTTTGTTGAATAATAAAAGACTAATAAAAGAATAAATATCAAACCAGAAATTGCTCTCTTCAAACTGTAAATTATAAATGATCCTGAGAGAATATTCACTGTGTTAAGGATTTCCCTGCTGTACTGTTAGCTCTATACAAGAGAGGAAGGGCGATTCTTTTTTAATTTCCGTTTCGCTGACACAGCTTTAGCAGAATTCTCTCTTTAGTCGTTTTCGTCGACGAAACAAATAGCAATATCGCTCTCCGCGTCTTTCGCCGTTTTTTTCTGCGTCAATTCGTGAAGGACGCGTGGCTCTGAGCGTGGGTCATCCACGCGGAAGACATTCGCGCTATGTGATTGGCTGTTGTCTAATCCCCCTTGGGATCTATGGTCTTAAAAATAACTCGAGACGAATTACCTATGGAATAGGGTGTGTATGGGGGATGCCTTCTCTGTCCCCTTTATCCTCTCTTGTTACCAAGCGAACATATGCGGTTCTGATCTGCTGCAGGAAAACTTGTATGTACATTTCTGCTAACATGTTCTAAAGTATCTAGAACTCTTATTGAGTCTCATATTACAGCTCTGATGATCCCTCCAGATTCCAGAACTTCACTGCTCTAAACCGGGCTGATTTATGACCAGATGTGAGGATAAGGGCTTCTTTTCAGGTGTGTACACGTGCAATCTTGGAAAAAATACAGAGCACAAACTTTCCTGATTTCTCTCAGATATGATTTTTAATTGGATTACTTTTTGGTATAAAGGCTTTTCCTTAACATAAATCTTCAAACGCAAATTAAATGCAAAGAAGCCAACACTAACTTTTAGGTTTCGAAATCAGTTAAGCACGTAGAGCTTTCCATAAACTTTATGTCGAGTGATAAAACCTTCAAGCAGTTAACAATTTAAACTGTGACTATCTGCTTCTTCTCCGTTCTATTTTACTCAGGATAAGCTATTTGCATTGATGATTTCGGTAAATCTGAAGTCGCAAAAGCCAAGAATTATTTTGAGCTGTTTTTATCTTCTCAACTTGAATCTGACGTCTGCCGTTTGCCTTATATGTGAAGCTTAAACTCTCTATTGCTCAAACCGTACAGTTTAACAGAGCTTTCAGCAACTTTACATTGAGTGATAAAGCCGTCTAGCTGCTAACACTTTAAACTGTGACCATCGGATTCTTCTCCATTCTATTCCGCTTATGATAGGCTATTTTGATTAATGGTTTCGGTAAATTAGAAATCACGAAAGCCAAATTCTTGAACGGACCCTCGTTTTACTGAGCAGCAAAAGACTTACAGTCCATCACCTATACCACTACGCCACTGAGGATTTGCTGGCAAGAATAGGTTTGATTTGAAGGTATATGTAGCAACAACCCTGACCCTAAATAGAAGCTAACCGTTTGGAGTCGGTGCTAATAACACTAATCACTATTTTCAGGGCTTAACCCTAATCAGCACAGTCAGTGGTAAGCTCAGTTGGAAGAAGGCCGGTCTGCTGAGCGGGAGGTCGTGAGTTCAAACCCCCGCCGGACCATCAACCAAGGTCTTTAAAAAAAACACTAGTGAGATCATGCTAGCTGTTAAACTCCTTTCTCAGTTCAGATGATGGGCAGTGACGTTGAGCCGTTGGCCTTGTCCCCTTCCGGTCCTTGTACTCCAGTTGGAAGCGGACGTAAAAGAACCCGCGACATTGTTCAAAAAGATTAGGGGACGTAGGCCCCGATGTCTATCGGACTTGTGCCGTCATTGGTCTGGGTGGGCAAGGTGTGATCAAAACATGAACTGAAGTGGCTGCAAGAGTGCGCCTTTATATGCTGACGTCCGATCTCGCCTCTCTGGTTCCTCCGCAATTCAGCCATTGGCTGCAAGTGAGGAAAGTTGGCACCGCATTTTTTTTTTAACCCTAATCACTATTTTAAGTGCTTAACCCTAATTAGTATTGTTGCCAGTGCTAGAAACAGAAGTGATAATATAAGGAATTCTAGGTTGTGTAAACTTCATAAGGTGTCCAAAGGGGGTTTAGGCCGATGGGATCAAATTCTTGCTAACCGTTTGAGAACAGCAAAAGACTCGCCATGATATTCCTCGCATCTGCATGCTATTTAAGCCTATCGTAAAAATAACACTAAGTGTCTTTTGTTTGGTCATGACATTTGCTTAAAAAGCCGGCAACATATCTTCTAAACATCCTCGGAATTCAGAAAAGAATAAAATTCCCTTTAGCCCCCGGGTGAAAGTAATGAAGAAACCAAATAGCATCGGGCGTCCATCTTGCTGCTTCGCGCCAGCTTTGCAACCGAATGTGATGTCATGAATCGGTGGATCATAGGTATATATACGAAAGAAGTACCAGTCGTATTGGAGTATTCTTTTAATGGGTTCCACTCTATAAAAATTTGTTGAGTTCATTAGAGAAAAAAAAACATTTCCTTACACTTAATCACAAGAAAATATTATCACTCTATAATTAGCTCAGCAAAGGTTTAATTTGGAAACTTTTCGTGTGTCCTCAAGACTTTTTTTAGTGCACTACTGTACGGGCTTAGTAAAAAGGCTTTCCTAGAACTTTTCCGGCCTGATTTTCATTTCAGCTCTCTTCAAAGAGTAGTCAGCTCCTTTCCAGTGATACCAGATCACACCTATGTATGAAGTTGAAATTTTTCCATGATGGTAAGGACCGTTTAGATTGGAATAGAGACAACTGTCGTGCCACCAAGCCCCTTTAAAGTTCTGCGCACAGTGTTTGGACCAGTTGTCGTTATCCTGATCTTTGGTCGAAAAAGGGTGGCCCCTGTGATAGGTCAAAGAATCCCCAGCTGTTCCTACAGACAAATCGCCACACAGTTGAATTACTTGTTAGGCAAAAAAGTACTTAAGACTCTGTGATCATGATCTGCATCGACGAAGCCGTAAATTAAGAAAATTGGAAAAATAACAACCGACAATCTTCACAGTCTTACATGGTTGCTTGTTTGTGTGTACTGTGGGCCTCGCTACAATTACATGAACACCTTTACCTCTACACTTTTTTTTGGATAATCACTCTCGCAAACTGCTTACCATCGAGAAAATTTTTTCCTAGCCAAAACAAAAAACAGGGGGCGGGCGCGATTGGGCAATAACCTTTTCTAGACCTGTTTAGATGATACGCCTACATACCTGAATAAGTTCCAATTCCTAACTGGTACTTGGTTCTCTCGCTTGTTACAGCAAACATGTCATACTCGGCATAGGCTGTCTTTCCTGCGGTGTCTTCGAGATCCACACGAAGTTTGCAACGTTCACTCTTGGTCAGCCGATGAATCTTATCCAGCCCCAACCAAAACTCGCCATTCAGGTTACCAAAGCCACGCTTGTAATCATTCCAGCCGCGGTAGAAATCAACCGAGCCGTCCAGTCTCTTTTGGAACACTGTCCACCCCCCACCGGGGGCACTATGATCACAGTACACGTCAAAGGCGCCTGAGCCATCAGGGTCGATTGTGTACACACCGCTGATCCTGTCACCTGACTTGTACACGTCAGCACAGTTTTTGTGATAATGGATTTCTTAGGGACAGTGAGAAGAAGATTTAATTAAAGGAAAATGAAGAATTAAAATTAGTGTCCAGCAAAAACTAATGGCCTAGCAGACTATGTGATAATTTGTTTTCCTTTATTTTGTGCGCAAAAAGACCCCTGCCGCCAGTTATCAACTTAAGCAAGGACTTTTCAGTTTTATTTCAGCTTTTGTGGTTGGACTGGGAGAGAAAATCTTTGAAGCAAATTTTGAAAAATAATAACAAGGCATCAGTTTTCAATATTTATGGAGGATGAGTTTTAGGCAAAAACAGTTATCAGGTGAGAATAATTTAGAGATATTCTATCAAAAAATAGGCCTAAGGATAAGAAATTACAAACCCTTTCTCAAGTGCAATGTCAACTGTGATATCTTTGGGACCAAGACTTTCTTCTACGATAACCCAATGTAGGTACGTTGTATTTAAATTTGATTCACAGACTGAAATGATATAACGTAAGCAACGAATCCAGATAGCTACCTTTAGTCTTGTTTTCTTTCTTTGTTTTCTGTGTCAAGTTCCTAAGCTCCTTCTGAATTTCATCCAGTTGCTTCTTCATCTCAAACATAACAGTTTCGACCTTCTTATTCGATCCAGCGTAGAAGTTGTTGTTGATTGTACATTGCTGAGTTCCTTTTGAACCTAACTGATTCTGTGTCTGGGCTGTAATCGAAACGATCGACAGCAAAATCGAAACAAAGAGCACGAAGGAGGTAAAATGAACCATAGTGTTTTTGAGTAAAAACTCTTGCTTTGCTATGTTTAGTTTGTTTGCTTGAACAGCTTTTGCTTTTTGCCTGCTGTCACAATCACCAGCTGTTAGTTTACAGTGGGTTAAACCAATCAGTAAGGAACATAAAAAAGATTCAGTCCAAGGTTCGTGCTAAGGTAAATGTTTCTTTTTTTATCTTCTATAATTGCTTTAACTATCAGATGAGTAGCACGTTCGTGATGCTTGCAGTCTTGCAGACATCTCCAGTTTCCTTTGTTACTTACGGAAAAGGGGTTTTTCCATGACCGGCGAAGGAAATATATATCAAGTATCTAAGAGACTTTTGCACGCAGGCTACGGAAGCCCTTCGGGGATCGCTGCACGTGTACCTCCACTCTCGTCTTTGTTCGTAAACACTATGACAGAAAAAGCGTTCTGCAGACGGGAACAGGACTGTGAACAACCCAAAAATGATGTTTTTATGGGTAAAATAGCTGTGAATGCGTGGCAGGAGTTCAAAAAAATGGGAAATCGTGCGCCGGATAATGGAGGAGCAGGGGAGGAGGATTTTCCACCTTGCCCCCTCCCTTCCTAAATAAGCATCTCACCAGCAGGCTGGAAGAAACGATATTTTTTCTTCTCGTATATATTGATCACTTAACTTGTGAAAAAAAATAGAAAAATAACT
The DNA here is from genome assembly GCA_942486035.1 of Porites lobata. Classification (NCBI taxonomy): domain Eukaryota; kingdom Metazoa; phylum Cnidaria; class Anthozoa; order Scleractinia; family Poritidae; genus Porites; species Porites lobata. Next base: position 1,216,196 of record CALNXK010000068.1, read on the forward strand.
ATTTGACTCTGAGGATACTTCTGTTTTTTTTTCTGTAATACACATGTACATTACATTTTTAAATGTAATGTACATGTTTAAAAAGTCGTTGATGATATAAAAGTCGCGTTTATTGCCAATATTTTAATTTCATGGAGTGCTAATTTCATTACTTCCGGGTCAACAAACAAAACAAATAGTCTATTCATCTATTACATTGTGTTACAAATTTGTCTCACTGTGTTGTAAATTGTGGTTGTTTACCATTTAATTTAAAGTTGCTGGAAAATCGGGTTGGAAAGAAACTTATACACGATTTTTCAAATTTCCGGGAGCGACAGAACATCTCAAAATGTGTCCTGTTTTCCCGGTCGGAATGTTCCAAACAGAAATTCGTGCTCCGTTTCTTCAAGCCATCTTTGATACCAGTTTTAGCTCTTTGCAGCCGTTTTTCGGTTAATAGAATTGATTTGTGCAAATGGTACACCAAATTCCGAAAGGAAACTTACCATGCAGTCCTGAATTTTGCCTACCATTTGCCCAAACGGTGATCCGACCAGTTTGCCCACGTAAATGGTAAAGCCTCTGATGGACAAAATACCTTGACTTTTCACTGACCCCGCGGCAAAAAGAAAATAGTCTCTTTAAGGTTTTCTAACCTAATCTTCATCTCAGCTCTCCTTACAGAGTAGCGGTGGTCTCTACTCAAAACCAATAAGAAAGGCTGATAAGAAAAGATTCCCACTGTACTATGTCCAGGTTTAGCAGGGGCGGACGGAGGATTTTGTGATAGAGGGGGCCTAGAGATATAATATACAGTGGCAATATGGCAAGATAGCGCCCATCAGAACTGCGAACGGCGTGCTTTTGTAGGGAGTTTCGGGCGCACGCTCCCCCGGGAAAATCTTTGAGATTAAAACGTTCTCTGAAATGCAATCGAGTACATTCTGGACGCTTAAATTTAAAATGCCTGGATTACATACCCGGGATTCCATATTGAACATGTAATGCTGAAATATTTAAAAAAAACACAGGTGTGGTTGTGGTCAAAGAAGTAATTAACACTTTATGATGCCACCAGGGGCCGAAGCGATTGCGGCGAAAGCACAACCTCCTGGCAAAGACGGCAACATTGTCTTCCCTGAAAAATTGTCAAATCCAGTTTGTTTGAGGCTGATATTTACTGCAAGCATTCTGGGAACCTTTGTCATTTGCGACTAAATTAAAATGTAGGCTTCGAACACAAATTATTTTCTTATTAACAATGTTTATTAAAGAAAATATATTTAAGTAACAAAGCTCGTAGTACCATCTTACACACGTTTACAAAAGAAAAAGAAATTACCGGACGAAAGGGGGCGGGGACGGGACCCCCTGGGCCCACCCTAAAATCCGCCCTTGTTTAATACCATACAAAAAAAAAAAAGTCTGTTACACTGTGTTACAAATTTGTTTCACGATACAATAAATTGAGAATGACAACAAACCCTAAGTTATCACCTCTGTAAAAGAAACCAAGAAAAAATACTCTCTTAAAGGTTTTCTTCCCTAAGCTTCATCTCAGCTCTTCTTGCAGAGTAACCATACTTCCATGATCTCTACTCCACACCATCAGCCATGGATCCATATGACTGATATTTACCATAGTGGTAAATTCCGTTGAGATTGCAGTAGAAACAATCTTAGTACCACCAAGCTCCCTTATGACGCTCTGCACAGTTAGTACTCCAAACGTCGTCATTATCGCGATCTTTGGTTGAAATAAACGGAAAACCGCGATGCTTAGAAAGGGAATCCCCAGCGGTTCCTGGAGAAGAAAAAGGTGGATTTTGGGGTACCAATATACTGAACATTTCGACGCGCGCTACGGGAATGCAAATAACCTCAACTCGTTTTGAAACAACTTTTCACTATTAAAAACAATATGTTTGATAATATGCAGTAGACGCTAATCTTTCGTCCGACGTAAGATAATCTGAGACAGTCTTGGATTCTGGATTCCACGCCGTGGACTGTTCTGGATTTCCTGTTCTGGGTTCCGAATTACTTGGATTCCAGATTCCTTTAGCGGGCGAAATCTTTAATCGTTCAATGATTTGCTTATCGAAATTCATGACGAAGAAAAGTTTTGAGGAGGAAAGTCCGTTTTAGTTTGATTGGGTCTAACCATGTTAGATTTGACTAGCTAACTGAAGTTTTACTGCCCGAAAAATAAAACTTTGAAGTAGGAAACGAGAAGAAACTACCGAGATTGATCAAGAGCCACATTGAATTATGCGGACGTTTGGGAAAACATGCACGCTTACCTACAGAATAGGTAACGTAGAGTTATGTTTGACAGATGTCACTGTGGGCATCAGCAGCCTCTTACTTTTCAAAATGCGACAATTTTTAGTATTGCCCTCTAATCCGCACTTTGTACATTGCTTAAAGGAGTTGTGTGCTGTTTGTCTGTAGTTCGTTTTGTGAATCATGCCAATGGGCCTCCTCATTCGCTTTGGAACTTGAGAAATTACTTAAAAGTTTTCAAAAACCACAACTGCAGTCCGTTTCAATCTTCTTCAAGTTTGTCATCCGTTTCTCCTTTTGATTTTGCTGTTATCTTTACCTCTTTTCACGTTTTGAGCAGTTATTTTTATGTTTCTCTAAGTTTGGTGGTGTTTCCCACAGGTTTTGATAAATTTCGTGACACAGCTCCTTTAAGTGATAAAGAAGACTTTTTACAGGTTTTAACAGTAAAGAATTTTTTTAAAAAAAATCAAACAAACACTTAATAAATATCCAGAGATGCCATACCGTTGTACCTTCCAAGGCTCAGCCTGTACTTAGTTCGCTTGCTGGTTACAGCAAACATATCATATTCAGCATAGGCTGTTTTTCCTTCGATGTCTTCAACATCCACACGAAGCTTGTACCGTCCACTGTTAGTTAAGCGGTTGATCTTGTCCAGTCCAAGCCAAAACTCACCTTTCAAGTTACCAAAGCCCCCTTTGTAGTCAGCCCAGCCACGGTAGAAATTAACCAAGCCGTCCAGTCTCGTTTGGAACACTGTCCACGCCCCACCGTCTGTTTTTTTGGTCACAGAACACATCAAAGGCTCCTGAACCATCAGGGTCGATTGTGCAAACACCACTGGTCTTTTTACCAGATTTGTACAGCTCAGCACAGTCTTTGTGGGAGTGGACTGACGAAAATAACCGGCATTTTAACAAAGTTGGCAATTAAGCAGTTTGAAAATATTTTCAATAATTATGTTCAATTTTTATATAACCCACTAATCACTTTATGTCTTATCCGTTCCTCCGCTGTTATAGCTGGTGGGTTTTGAAGGGGTCATGAAAAAAATGGCTTTATAGCAGGGGGTCAAAAGAAAAAATATTGGGTTTAAAGGGGGGTCACGGAAAAATTTTTTTCAAATTTTGCAGTGACAGCATTTGTAACAATGCAAACAGCCTACCAGACTGCCAAAAACCAGTGTTTGTCCTCTCTCTCTTTCTTTCTTTCAGGCGCTTGGAAGTAGTGGGTGAAAGAGAGAAAAGGCGCGCTCGAAGGAGACAAGCTCCCTCTCCCCTCGCGTGTCTCATTCTTGCGCGCCAATTTTTCTTGCGTACTACTTCCAAGCGCCTGCTACCCAGGCTATGGCATTGTGATTTGCTGCTCGTTCATTTCCTTTCCCCCGTTTTAATTTGAAAACTTTGAACGTGAACGATCATTTGCAGGTCACATGACTAATATTTCAACAATGAACATGTCACATATTGTTAAGGCCACCGAGCTAAAACTGTTTGCCAAGTTTCATGACGACTGATCAAAACAATCCGTTTCAAATGCCACTTCTCCAATTAGGCAAATTACCAGGTGACCCATGCCTTAACATGCCTGAGTACAAAAACTGTGATAACTTTAACTTCACAAAGGAAGAGAATCGCACTGCAAAAACGACGTAGAAACCTGGATTAAACAATAGTGATGGAATTTATTTTAAGCGAAATGTTCTACAATTCTATACTTTGGTTATCAAAAGTTTACATTTCAGTATACATTCAACCTTATCTTTAGCCAGCAAGTACTTTTCTATTTTTTCTATACATGTAGTCAAGATGTGTCGATCAATATAGACCCGGTCTATGCAATTACTGGAACGTGGAGGACCTAACAACAGCAGCTTGATAATGAGTCATTCAATTCCAGCTGCGCCCAGCCAATCCCCCCTCCCCCTTTGAAAATTTTGCCCTGCCCGGGGGCTGGGCATTTGCAAACCCTGGGGCTATTGCCGAGCTTTTGACACGCACACAGTTTGTTATCAGAATATAACTACTGAATGAAAGCAGATTAGCTCTCGATCTCGGCCATGGATAGGGGGTTGTAACGGCATGTTCTTGATTTTATGCATGCATTTCTTCATTGCTCATGAAGCCAGAATTACATAGCAAAACTTGGGAGCTATCGAAGTGAATCAACGTTTTTTGGTTAGTGAATCAAATTTTTGATATTATTTGAAGAACATCCTTTCATATTTACAACCTATTCATAACATATAACTTTACAGCGCTCTGACTATTTTTAAAAATAGCCAAAAATTACATAACAAAAACAGGCACGTATTCAACACGCGGGTTAAACAAGCTAGGGCTGCGACGTCCCGTGGGAATCTTCCGGGGTCCTAGAGATTCCATTACGAAAGTTTCAGGCCAGTTCGCGCTATCCTAGCCTGCGTAGCAAGCGTTTCCGCGCGAGTTCGTCGAGAAAAGTTGGGACGAGAGCAAAAAAGAAAAGGAATTAACTCGAAACGCTTGCTACGCAGGCTAGCGCTATCCGAGTTACCAGAGGAGGCTTGGAGCCGAGTGCTGTACAGCTCTCCCGAAAGGAACCCGACCCCGAAATGGTCCCCAACCCTGAAATGATCCCCAAATCGACCCCGAAATGATCCCCATTTCTCTTCACGTCGACCCGGAAATGATCCTCAATTAATTCTTGGAATGGAATGGTATTCCGTCACGGAATTGTTACAGGTCTGTTGCAGCGTTTACATTCTTGAATCGCATTTTTCATTTCACTACAGTCTATGTGATTTTTTAGCGCTTTTGTCATCTTATCGCCTTTATGTCTACTTTTGCATCATCAACATCATTTTAAAATTTTAAAAAGTGTTAAAACACCATTTTGAAAATTTGAATTTAACATCCATTCAGTTTTCTCTGTAACCAGTGTATAACCCAGGCTATAATCACCTAAGTAATAATAATAAAAATGTTTGTTTCTTGATGTTATCAGTTACAGTTCATGGTGTTACTAAAAATATACTAGGCTTTGCGCATTGAATAATATTTTCGTTAATCCAGTTCAAAGTGTAATCCCAAATTTATGTCATTAAAGAATATGGGCAAGAGAAGATTGTTAGTGAAACTTAAGTTAATGTTGTGCATTTTAATCGATCCATAGTTCTAGAGGATATCATTCCATTCCCAAAATTAATTGGGGAACATTTCGGGGTCGACGTGAAGAGGAATGGGGATCATTTCCGGGTCAGTATCATTTCGGGGTCGATTTGGGGATCATTTCAGTGTTGGGGATCATTTCGGGGTCGATTTGGGGATCATTTCAGGGCTGGGGATCATTTTCGTGAGCTGTACAGTGCGATGACGTCAAATCCGAAATCGCTGAGGACGACTGGGAACGAGGCTGCGAAAGTTTCGGTTCCAGCAACGGTTCCAGCCTTTTCTAACTTGAGATCAGGCGTTATTTTATTTTATTTTTTTTCTGCTTCTTTGGCTCGAGAAGGAAAAAAGACATAAAGGGATAATAGGGAGAGGGCTTGGGGAGAGGGCATGATGTCAGGCTAGCCTTTTCAGGTCCGCTCAGTCGTCCGCTCATAATAAAAATTGCTTGATTGCGTGACGACACATGTGTCACATGTGGCAGACTATAAAAATGGCGGCGTAGCAAGGAAATGATGCGGGTTAATTGTTGTGTCCACTGTCGTTGCTAGTGCATTTTCTGAAACAGCGCTGAACAAGTACACACTGCAACGAGAGGTTTTCAGATAAATTGTAAGTGAATCTTGTTTTATACGTGAGTATTCCCCAGTGTCAGACACCAGGGGATTTATCAAGCTTAAAATTTACTTAAGGTTCAGTATAATGTATTCAATTTATCATATTTTTTGATGGGCTTCCAGCGAACGTCTCCTCCTTATTAACTTATACTGAGACAACAAATGGTTCCGCTATTTAATACTTGAGCCTCCTAATTTCCTCTGCTATCTATCAGGATAGTGTACGGTCGTACCGGCGGTAGCCTCGGTAACTCGAACCAAAACTTCAGTAGAAAATTCACGTTAGCTTCCTTTATTTCTTTCAAACTTGTCAGGACTTCTCTATATAGAATTTTAAAAGATTTATTTTTTAAAGGTTTATTTTCTGGTCTAATTACTCAAGAACGAACTGTTTTGTATTACGGACATCCACGAAAGGAATTTGTGTAATATTTTTCAATATTGTTGTTGTCCCGCTACCTAGCTTCTGGTTGCAGTTAGAGTAGTTAGTTAGAGTATGGCAGTTAACAGTTAGTCAGAGTATAACCCCGGGTGGGGGGTACTCCCATTACATTACAAGAAATTAATGTAGATGGAGGCTCCATTTGATGGGCTCCTGTGTATAACTACGGGTATGTGCCGCCCAAAGGGGTCGTGATTTTGAAGCTCCTGATTTAGAACGGGGTATCCATTTCAGAGCCGTTTTCTAGAACGGGGTATAATATTTCAAACGCACGAAAGCCCCAGTTTTGTAACCAGCCATTTGAAATTATTCAAGGACAGATTGCTTCTAGAAATACGGTTCAATGCGTTAACAAGCAAACTGTTGTACTCTTTGCACCCTAGAACGGAGTATAAAAAATTAATTGGCCCATTTCTAGAATGAGGTATCAGTTTTAGGACGAATTGTAGAACGGGGTATAAATTTTAGGGGAAATTTTTTTTAGAACGGGGTGCCAATTTGGAGTCCTGGGCGGCACATACCCACCCCAAAAATACCCAAGTGCCCCCCTGGGAGTATAACAGAATTATGCAGATAAAGGGGAGCTGGAGGGTATTATTCATGTGGATTACACTCTCTTAGGTCTGCATAATTCTTCAGATCATAAATAGCAAAAGCTAAATTCAAAGTTATTTAATAATTCCTATGAAATATTAACTTGCGACCCCTTGTAACATTTCTTACCTCCATGTATGTTTTTGCTTCCTTTTGCACATACTCTATTAAGAGCAGTTGAAATCTGTTGACTGGTTTTGGTTATGCATTTTCTTGCAATTATTATTTTGGCCAATGATTCTGCTATTTTATCTTCGTACAGCTGCGAAATTTTCTGCCATTTTCTTGAGTCATCCCATGCACATTCAGCTGCAGGACTGAGAACAGTTAATATGCTGGTGACAGTGATGTGTGCTTTTGTTTTCTTCATTGCCATTATTCCAGCTTATTTACTTTGTCAAATGTAGGCAAACTCTCCTGCAGTTAAATTCCTTAGAACCATGTTCAAGTTCAAAAGGAAAAAGAAAATTTTGTCATGGCTTGTTGACGTCCCCTATGAAATGTGAAATCTGGCATTTTCAAGTCATAGTCATGTAGTGACAGCAAAGAAATGTACAAAAAGTGTGCTGCATGTGCAAAGTTCACATGTTGTCTTGCTTATTAGACCCTATATTGTGTTTTTGATGGACATTCTCGTTGCCACCATCACTGATGATCCTGTTTGCTTTGTTTTCAATTAATGTGGGAAGATGTCTTTACGTATGAACACCAATATTAGTCCTGATTCTTGTTTTTGTTTATTTTCTATGTGGGATAAGGAAATACAGTTGTGTGATTAAGAACAACAGGAAAATGCAGACAATATAACAAACTGAATAAGCACAAACTAACTAACTTCTTCTTGACCAACCTTATTTGTACCCAGTGAATTATGTCATCATCCATACAAAATATTTCACCATAAATTTCCTGATTGACCTTAATCACCCACTTGCAGTCAAGCCAGGTCAAGCATACCCCCAAGATTCAATTAATGAATTTATTATTCAAAAGCCATTATTAGTTGTAGATTTCAGATTCATCTTTACATTCCTTCGTGTGCAATGAGCAGTGAATTCACATGCATTGGTATTTATGAAAATATTTCTACCAGCTCATTTTTCTTGAATTTGATGTAAATGTCTTTCAAGCAATTTTGTCCATTCAAAGATATTTCAATCTGACTGAATGCAGGGAAGATTTTTGAAATATTCAGGATCAAAAGACATTTGAGATTAGAGGGGATAATTAAAAATAAATATACAAATGCTGGAATAACTATTATTTACTTATAAAAAATTACAATGATACGATTGTGTAAAGATACCTAAAAATATATGTAAGGTACATAAAACTTCAACAAAAAGGCGAACTATAGGTAATGTTAAACACGAGATAAGAAACAATAACCACTCCCATGGACAAAGATGCACTTTTTTTGAGTGTCAATGAATTTAGCACAAAAGTACTAATTGGGGAAACTATTTTTCCATCTCCTTGTGCAGGAAGGAGCGGCATTTTACGTGTTCGTCCGAGCCACGCGAAGGTCTAGCCTTTTGGAGGGCAAAGACAGTACTTTCGTTTCTAAGTTATTTTAAGACCTTCAGTACTGGTCCGGCCCTGGGAATCGAACCCATGACCTTCCACTCTGCAGTCAAGTGCTCTACTGACTGAGCTAATCCTGCAACAGTTGGAACAATGTAAAGTGCAGACACATCCCACACTTTGGATGTACAGTCATCTCTTTCCAAGGTGGACACCTTTAAGACCAACTTGAAGTTTCTGTCTTCGAGAGGTTTCGTCTAATGGAAAGTCAAATGAAGATAGTAAAGAAAGGTTGTGACCAACTCTAGGTGTCTATTTTACCAAGGTGTCCATTGTATAGAGGTGTCTGTAATATAAGGGTGTCCATTGTATAGAGGTGTCCGTTAAGAGAGAGTCAACTGTACCAGATTTTTTTTCTAGGGCCTGTTTACATGGAGGTGAGGGACCCCTAGATAGGTGAGGTAACTTGTGACGAGTCACCCCACCTATCATGTAAACGTGATAAAATTAAAATGAGAGTTTAATATGGACAGACAGGTTACCCCACCTAAGTGGGTTACCTCACCTACCTGGGGTCCCCCGCCTCCATGTCAACAGGCCCTTAGAAAAACCACAAACTTTTCCAACTATTGTGCAACTTACTGGTATGTATAACATGCAAATAACCCGGTGGGGGCTGGCCTCTCAGAGCCCCTAGCCCATTATAGTCTATTCTGTGGCCAATTATAGACCTCATCTTAGTCACTTTCGGGCAAATAAGTAATTTTCGTGTTCCTAACTTAGTTACCTTCTATTTTTACGAATTGGCCCATTTTTTAGATTGAATGAAGAACACTTTACTTTTCATCCACAGTACAAACATTCTGGTACGTTTGCTAACTGTAAATATGAAGAACTGTCTTACCCCAAAAAATCCGAAAATGTACGACCCCATTCTAGTAACTCTGTTGAAAATGCGAACCCATTAGTGTCAGTCCAGTCGTGAAAATGCGACCACATCCAGCGGCACATCCCCATTAGCCTCTTATAAGGAAGTACTCCCCCCCCCCCTCCACCGGCGGCAAATAACTCCTGACAATGATGTATATATTACTTCGTCGTTTGAGCATTGTCAGTGTTGTGGAACAATTTTTTTGCCCTTCACAATGATCTGTTGCTGTAATGACTGTTTGAGTGCAGCCAGCTTTGTTAGTAAAGACTGAAACAAATTCGGGGTCGTAGAACAGAAAAGTGTTGTTTAGGCTTGGATTTTATTCTGTCGGTAGAAGTTCGGGCAGAATAAGCGATTATTAAAACAAGGATAAATTCTCCCAGCAGAATAACAAATTTTTGAATGACATGGACAACAGTTATAAGAAGAATCAAAGTCTAGGAACAAAACGAGTGGAAATACCTTGCGATTATTAGTCAGAACGCGCCCACATGGTTCCATTGTATAGCATACTTTGAGCGGAAGTTGTTTTTGCTGAGTGTAATGAATACCCAATTAGTATTTGTTGGCTACTGGCCAAAATCCGGCCCCTCCATATTTGCGAAAATACACGAGATACGAAGAGCGGAAAAAATTTCTTCTGATACCAAACAGAATCCGAGCAAAATTGAGGTTTCCGACAAGAATAAGAATTTATGGCTGTCACCAAGGTTTCAAGTTGCAGGGAAAATAAAACAAATAGACGGGGAATCAAATAGCTGGGGATTTTTGTATGAAAGTAGCAGGGGGACACGTTTATAGTAGCCGGGGGAAATCCCCGGCCAACGCCTCTCAATGACAGCCCTGATAAATTTTTGCCGGCAGGCAGAATAAGCCTGTTCTGTTTGCAGATGTGGGGGCTTTGGGTACTCTGGTCAAGTTTGGATTAGACCGCGAGCTCCTTCTTTCCTCAGAGTCATGCGCGGCAAGTAAAAAATTAAAATCATACTAATGAACGGTAAAAAGGAGGAGAAATTGGGATGGAAAGAGGGAAAAAGGATAGTTATTCATTGTAATAATTTTTTCTTCGTTCAGGCTGTCGCCCTCGTTCCTCGCGCCTTTGCTGCTCGCCCCTCGCGCGTGCTCTCGATCTACTGTGACTCAAAAGAAACTGCTCGCAGGATAAGTGTGTGCTTTGAAGGTTGGGTAGCTGGCGGTTTTGTGTAGAGACCGCGCAAATGAGCAGCGAAGCCGCGAAGGTGTTTGCTGATTCCGCTCCATTCTCCTCCCTTTCGCTCGAGCTCTCCTCCCCAGCAATACTACTTCCTTCAAAATAATTTTTGGGAATTCTTTGAGTTTCCGTAAAAACTTGAACTAAGCTCTAAGGGAGGATGTATTAGAGGGGTAGGTTTGATAGAGAGCAAACGGAATGATAGGGAGGGGGAGGGGTGGAGAAGAGGAGTCTTTATAGGAAGGGTCATTTTTAGAGAAGGGGCTATGTAGGTATAGGGCCTTGATATAGAAATTGGAGCTTAAGTAAAGAGGGTGGCTAAATTTAGGTATAGATATTTTATAGTATCATGCATCCCATGGTAAAAAATTATCTTTAAATGAAGAATTAATAAATGCGCTTTTCATGATATGATACATTATTTTAAACTTGCTCTTTTTCTCTCGTTTCAGATGTCTAGGCGCGCATATCGAAAAGAAATCTTGCTTGCCGTGTTGTGTGTGATAGTGATCTTGCAGTTGACCAAAAACGTCATCTTTGGAGGAGACAACGACGATCAACGATTCCATTACAGTGTTGTTGGCCAAGAAAATGTTTCCGAAATTCACCCTACCTGTAAAATTGAACGAAACCTTCGAATTATCAGCTATAATATACGGTGTCAATATTTCAACCCGTTTTCTATATGGAACTTTAATGAACGAATCGAACGCCTTGTCGAGGGCATTAAAGACTTTGACATTGCACTTGTTCAAGAAGCATATGTCGTCAACGCGGGATTAGGCGTTATCTCAGAGTGCGCCTCGCGTTTGGTCACTGCAATGTCTAAACATGGATTTCATTATAGAACTTCTATTGCAGATTTTATGGCACCTTACGTGGGAAAAAGTGGCGGAATTGCTATATTTAGCCGTATACCTTTGACAAGAACAACATCCAGGCAATTTCAGAGTTTCTCTTTCTTTCAGTACACAGACTACATGGGCTTCGTTATAGGGGAGTACATCGTAAATTCTCGGCATCTTTATGTCGTTAACACACATCTTGATCCAAGCAGGCCGGCTACAAGAATCATGCAAGCAAAAGAGCTTACTTCTGCAACGAGGAATTACACCATGTCCTCTGCTTATGTTATCTTAGGCGGGGACTTCAACATTGATAATCGCTATCCGACCCTCAGTAATAGCAGTGAAGAATATATAGAACTATTACGAACAATGAAAGAAGCTGGTCTCCGCTCTGTTTTCCCTTCTAGAATAGAAACCAACATTGACGGTGGTAATTATGACGCCATATTTGCAAGCTCGAATATTGCAGTGGTGCGCAAAGAAATCATCAAACTTGAAACCCCTAGCAAGGCACTGGTGTCGGATCATTTTGGGCTTGCAATAGAGTTGAAGCTATTGTGATGAATGGTCGCATTAAATGACTGGCTGTGGTGGACATTGTTACTTGTAAATAAAAAACTAGCAAGAGGAAAGTACAGAACAAAAAAAAAGGACTGTTCCATCACGAAATCTCGAGAGATTATATTGATACACTGGAACCTCCATGTGCGACCACCTCCCATAAAGTAACACCTATCCAACACACCGAAAGTTTCCCAGATAAAGGTGGATTTCCACTGTCGCGTAGTTTTTCCGTGCGTAAGCACGTAAATTTTACGCGCGTAAGTAAAATAGAGGCAAAGTATGACAAGTCACGCGTAAACATAAGAGATGAACTTCGCTCAACTTTTACTTTCTCGCGCGGCCTTTCATACATTGCCTCGGAAAAATTACGCGACGGTGGAAATCAACCCTTAGAGATCCTTAGAGAGCCAGGGGGAATGATTTAGCTGGAGAATATTCCGTGCCGATCAGCTGCCTTTGGATCGTCTAGGATGTCGAGAGGCAAACAAAAAAAAGCACAGCCGCCTACTTTAGCCCTTCCACATCATCACTGGAAGTCTGATAGCAAAAAACTGGATAGGTTGCATGAACGAGCAGTTCGTTATTTATATATATATATATATATATATATATATTTATATCGTATTGGTTACAGCCTTCTATGTGGATCGACGTATCCAGAACATGTTATTTATTGTGTTTAAAGCTATAAACAATATATATCCACCTGAATATTTGAGAGACCTTTTCAGGTTAAGAGACAACATCAAAACTGGCCTGAGAGGGGTCAACAAGCTGCTACTACCGTCGCCTAATACGACAAGAACTCAGGAAAATCCTTGGGGGCTATCACTTGGAACAAGGTTTTACACCTGAAGATCCCAAAGGATATAGTCTTTTAAAAAAGCAGTCCACCAGCTAAGGTTCTAGCTTATTCTCAATAATAGCTATATCTATCATTTAATTAGGCTTTTTATTGTAAATAGCTATATCACGTTATTTATGCCTTAGACTCATATTCGTATATTGAAAATGAGTTTTTGGTTTTCCATTTTACTTCTCTATTATTTTATTTATTTGTTTTTTTTTTCTCGGCTTATTAGCACAAATAATCATTGCTAGAAGTCTAACCAACCTCACCAAACCCGAGATTAAATAAAGCTTCATTCATTCAGGGACTTTTGGCGGCCGAGGCTAATTTCTCCCTCTAGTTCACCTCACGGGAAAGTATCTTCTGCTCTCTTGGTTCATAACAATAGGCTGTGATGCCTTCGAGATGTCTGAAGACACTTTCGTAAGCCCCGTTTCTTGAAAGCTGCTAGATTTTGATCTTAAAATATGGCCGGATTCGAAAGGCTACCGGGAATACCTAGAACGGGGCTCGGGCGACAGGATGAATAGACACCCTGTGGTATGATAAGAACGCCGAGGTTGAACACTATAAAAGAAGTACAGCGTTCAGTACTCGATGGAAAGAAAGTCGACTAAACACGCAAAACGGCGTTTAAACCGGCCGTAGGATACAGAGTGGCTGTGAACTAAAGGTAAGGGAACTTTTTGAATCAATTTTCGCGTTATCATGATTTTTCTTCTTAGCGTCGTAGATTCGAATACATGTGATAAAATTCGAACAAGAAGGGCCCGAATCACATGTAATAAAGCAAGAAATATTGACCTTCGTTATCTTAAAGGTTACTAGTACAGATAGACAAACAAGAAGACTTCATATCTTTAAGATTTTTGCATTCATTTGGCATCAGATAATACACCAATAATTCTAGTATATTCCGACCAAATGACCTCTGAACCCCGAACCCACACATAGTGCGCTTGGGCTGCCTGTGGTTTTTCATTTTTATTAAAATAAAAGAGCAGCATGTCCTTCTCAATTTTGTTCACAGTAGTATTAATATAAAAAGCATTCTTTCCCCAAAGTACTCATTCTTTTTTTTTTTTTTTGCTGTTCACGCTTTAGTGCTAGAACTGTAAAATTGTGTGCTACACTGAACTACTATCTGGTAGCTTGTGTGCGAAATGAAACAGCTTATTATAAAAGTACGGGAGTCTGAAGTAGGCTAATCTTGAGCAATTTCAGGTCGACACCAAGTCAAAACCAACTGCGGAGTTTAATCCAACGTCTTAATGCCTGTCGCCTTTCTTTCCAGCCACCTAGAAGATAACATTGATCAATACATAAAAAAATATTATAAACAAGACAGGATTTTCCGTTTCTTTTCCTTTTTTTCTGTGAAAGAATGTAGAAGGCAGACTCATAAGGCTGCGTAGTGTATGCGGCCACCTGCGTGGGCTAAACACACATGCACACGTTCCCATACATTTCCTCGAAAAGTTACGGCCAAAGAGTACAGGCTCACGTATTTCTTCAACAAAAATTCCGAAAACCCAGTTATAAAACACTTAAAAACCAGGGTACCCTCAGCTAAAAACTAATAAAACCGCGTAAGAGTGATACCGAAGGTGAAGAGATTACTTTTCATGGTCATAAACCAGTACATTGCTTGTGTACAACTTTCACAATCTTTCGATTCAGCACATTGGAGACCTTTTGATTCCAAGGACGACATTCTCTCAATGATGAGTAGTGCGCGCGCGTGAATCAACGTTATTTTGGCGGAAAAAGGTAATAGCCATCGTCATTCTCCTACGCGTTTTAGTGAGTCGTTGCGGCGGAAACAACTAATTAAATGTTAGAAATTTTATCATTTTGCGATCGGAAGAGGGTTTTCTTTTCCAACAAAAATAACCGTACTAATTTTTCTGTTTAAAAACATACAATGAAGCTTTCTGGTTGAATTCTGGGATTGTCTACTTTTTGAGAATAACCCGTACGCGAAAAAAACCTTTAGTTAAATCGCGTCGTCAAATCTAAAGGTCTCTAATTTCGGCTCCCATAAGAGAGAAAAAGTTTATTTAGGACTAGACTTGCCACAAGAAAGCGAGTCAGCGAGGAATTCGCGAGACGAGCGACGTAAACAGCAGAAACCGGAAACGGGCTTTGAGAAAGTCTTATTTAGGACGGGATGATAAACAAAAAAGGAAGATAAACCACGGCTGATCTCATACAGTGTACTCTAGCTGAATGAGGTGTAATAGTCATGAATAGTCTGTATGGAAGTCTCAGGGCTCGAGGAGCAGTTTTTAAAGTGAGGGGGGACGGGCTCCACTTCTTTTGAAGTGGGGGGAGGGGTGCTAAAACTGGGTTGCATCAAAATCTTAACATTTAATCAATGCAAAGAAACAAAAGATAATTCAAATTAATTCGAAGAAAGTGAAATGCAACTTTCCACCAAAACCTGGTGCCGAATCGATATTATTTAATACATTTACAACTCATCAAGCATTCAGTTTAAAGCAGAAGTAATCGGCTCCTGGTTTAAAGTTAGCAACTAAAGGACGTGGGTGACCATGCCCAGCCAAACCCGGGAGCCAAAGTGAGAGAAGGCAACTTCATAATTAATTCTGGCGTGGTTTATTGGCTTACTGTCATGAAACAGCCTCCTCCTCAGGCGCTTCGTTTTTCGCAGGGCAGAGGCGAGCGCGAAACAAGTGACTGGTGATGAACCGCAAGGGACCATGGGAAGGGTACAGACGGCAGACGAAGCGCCGTCTCGCCCGTTGTCTCCTTCCCGCCTTCCTTTGCGCGCACAATTTCATCAAAAGAGAGATGTCTGGGTACGAGGCAGGTTATGAAATCTTACCCTTTTAAAATCGTCCATATTCGTTGTGTCTAGAGGACTTCCAATGAACCCAATATAGTCCACCACTGTTGTTTCTTCGCCTCCTTGATTATTTTGAAAAAATAGCTGAATAGATAAGCAAAAAAAATTTACTTGGTAACAATGAGCTTGTTCACACAGCATGTTGTGTGTAAGTCAAGACTTTGAAGTTGAGAAAGGCGAAACAACAATATAGACAGATTAAGATCCACGTTTACGCCAAACGGCAACAAACGTGGATTTGTACCACGTGACCAAGTTTTTTTTCTTAATTGTCGTTAACTGTTTATTACTTCAACTAAAAAATGAGTAGTTTCACGTCAGTTTTATGCGTAAGTATTGTTCTGGACAGTTTTTATCTCCCTATTTTCTCAGTATTCTGAGGTAAAGTGGGCCAATTGATCGTAGTACCATAAACATAGATTGCAACTCAAATTTGAAGAAATCAGATGAATGAAACAAGCTCTATACAAACAAAAAGAAATAGAAAACAATACTGTACTGTGAAACTAATCAAATAAGTTCGTCATGCAAAAATCGAAAAAATTGTGGCTGGCAATCTTTCGCATTTCCAGTGTCTGGCATGTTGGGTGGTGGAATTTAATTACAAGAGTCCGTTTAATAGAGGTTGGCAACAATAGAAATGACCATTTCAGGTACTTTTTGGGTGTCCGCGTCCCCTTAATAGAGGTGTCCGCTTAATAAAGGTTTCATTTGAAGAAAAAAAGGGAAATACAGTTAATTTGGGGACTTCGGCTACTGTCCGCTTAATAGAAAGTGTCCGCATAATACGGTGTCCGCCCAATACAGGTTTCACTGTGCCTGCTGAGACAATGCATGGCACTTTACTAACCGTCAGACTTGAAACATTTTGAAACTTGACAAACTTCAGGGGAACAATTACGTCCTCTTTTATATCTTCTGGTGTCAACCTGTACAGAATGAAACACAGTGTACCCTTTTTATACAAGTCATATTGAATGGCAAAATTAATTATTAAAATAATAGTTTGATAGTAATAAAAAAGGTGAGGAATGGCAGAGATCACCCCTTTAACTTCGTTTTAGGGCTGCGTTTGTCTCTTGGAAAATGAGTTGACCAATATATTATCAACCTCATTCCCAGAATTTCAAATGCTGTCGTTTCGCTTATTGAAGGGAAGGCCATGTTGCTGTCGGTACTGTACAACTGTATTTGTGATTTTCCCTGTTGCTGTCATAGTTTCAACCCATCTTCATGTCATTAATTGTCAACATTTCATCTGTCCTTAGCTATGTCATTTTTCAAGGCCATGTCGATTGTCGGAATTTTACCCTAACAAGGCCTCTGAAAATACAGTTGAATTATAATAATTTATCCTATTCTTTGTTGTTACCTACATTGCTTGTACGGAATTGAAAAATGAATGTTTATACATTATGGTACAATTCCAATGTTTATGGAAAGATAGTGACATACTCAATTTTATGTAAGGCTTCAAAGCTTTCTGCAGAATCAAAATCCATCGTCTTTGTTTGGTTAGTAAAAAGTTTTACTGTCTTTGGTCCTCTGCCTATCAGACAAAAAAATATAAACACAGCCTGTTAATATACCCCGAAAACAAAAACCTTGCTATTCAACTTGATCTGATCAAAACAACTCACCATCATCAGGTCCCTGTATCTTGAGTGAGTGAAGTTTGACCACCTGGTTAAATGCTATTGACACCAATAACTGAAACAAAGAGACAACAAGCTAAGGATTTTGGTGCAATATTTAAAGTAGCGTGTTCCAGGCTCCGAGATAGTCAGGCCTGCTGAATTGAGAAAGTGCGAACATAAAAATAAAATGGGAGGAAACTGGGGAGAGAAGGGGCAGTTCCTTTTTTTTTTCCGCCCCACCAACTTTTCGCGGACTTTTTACTTTTGCATCTTCCACACTATCTACGAGCCTGGAACAGGCTATAATTATTTAAAGGGAAGTGACAAGGTATTCATTCTGTACAGGTTGACATATAGGCGTAACTATTTTCCTGAAGTTTGTCATGTTTCAAAATGTAGCAAGTTTGATGGTTAGTAAAGTGAAAAGCTAAAATGAGTCTTTGCATCAATTAAATTCCAAAAATAATGGCCCATTTTTAAAAAAATGTTATTTAAGACTATAATTATCTAGGCATTAAAACTGTTTCCTATCATCTATTGCTATGGAAGACAAGGATGGACATGGATTGAAACTTTTTCAAGTTTTAATGTCATGCCTGCAAAAATCAACAAAACATTTATTTTCCCAAGGATAGTGCTCCCTGATGAAATTTGTCTCATATTGCCTTCATAACTGTAACTCTACAGGATCATTTTGTGTATGGGTGAAGGAACAAAGTAATGACTTCAGCATATTCAGGGACAAAAGGACATCTATGTCACTGAGCACAACCAAGATTAACAGAAGACAATTTCATTACAGTCCAGCCAGGTCCAGCGTACCTCCATAGATCTCATTAATGAATTAATTATTTGAAAAATGAACCTGAAATTAATTGAGCCACAACCAGTACCAAATTTGAATCAGCATTACTGCATGTGTGATGAGCAGTGAAATATTTTGGCTACAACTTCTCAGTATTCAGTGCGATTGAAAAATCTTTGAATGGATAAAAAAATTGTTTCAAATGAAGACATTTACATCAAATTCAAAATTACATAACTACCTCACGTGTGAATTCTCTGCCCATGGCATTGTAGACAATAATAAAAATAAAATATGCAGGAAGGCACAGATTCAACTACTGACGGATTCAACTTTCAAATAATAAATTCATCAAAAATGAATGTAAACTTGGGGGATATGCTTGACCTTGCTTAACTGTAATACAATATTCCAAATTTGAGTACAGTGGAACCTTGACATAGCAAACCTCTATATAACAAAGTCCTTGGTACAATGAATGATTTCTTTTCGCCAGTAATAGCAAAATATAATATGAAAAAGAACCTTGGTATATAACAAAACCTTGTTATAGTGAACACATTTTGCTAATCCCTTGGCCGTTTGTTACGTCAAGGTTTCACTGTGCTATCTCATACAAAAATATTGTACCTGTTCATCACAATCACTTTCCAAACAACCTGGACCCTTAGTCAGAGCTTCTGACAGGTGATGGTCATCACTTTCATTTAAACATTCACATCCACTCTTGTTAATAAATATTCCTAGATCCATCTGCAATTCAAAGTGAGAAGTGATACACTATCTACTAAATTATTCATTCCTATAAAGGTTACCTCACATGATGGTATTATGCAATGTTTATAAACAGTCTGTTATGTACTGGAGCAAAAACATGTAAATGTATCTGTTATGGTTCAATTTTTGTTGGTTTCATTTTTTTTGAACCAGTTTAAATTTCAGATACATGTAATCTTTTAAAATTATTTTTATTTTCAATTTCCTTTGTCTTCTAACTCTAGCCTAATCATGACTGATAAAGAGGAAAGCAAATGTGCATTTTGTTTTCCCAATTCAGACCAGGGAATTTGGCTTTTTTTTCCTTTCATAAATTAAGCATACATGTACATATGCATGTGCAAAGGAAAACATTTGTACTTCTCTGGGGTACAGTCATGTAGTCTGAAATGGGAAAACAAAACATACAAGTTGAAAAGGTTAGTTGTTTAACATATCCAGAAAGAACAAGAAAAATCAGCTGGTCGGTGCAAAATTGATTGCAAGATATAGGCCTTGCTATTCTCCAATGACTCCATCATTAATCCTTTTAAATAGGCCTGGATCACAGACATTATGAACCAAGCCAGTTTTAGAAGGATCTAAATGGAGTTGACTATCAACCTGGGTTAAAGAATTTTAACAAAAAATACATCTGATTATCAGTGCCCCTCTCACTTGTATTGAAATGAATTTGATTAATTATGACATTTTGAAGCCTAATTAAAAACCAGTAAATGCAAACGTTTTGTGGTCAGCACTGCTTGTTTTGAAGCACTTTTCCTGGTCCAGTTAAAAAAATAAAGATAATAAATAAACTGTACCAACTTTCCTCACTGCAGCCAATGGCTGAATTGCAGAGGAACCGGTTAAGTGAGATCAGACTTCAGCATGTACATTGTGTAAAGGCGCACTCTTGCAGCCACTTCAGTTCATGTTTTGATCACACCTCGCCCACCCACACCAATGACAGCACAAGTCAGATAGACCATGACATCGGGGCCTACCTCCCCTACTCTTTTCAAACAATGTCACAGGTTCTTTTACGTCCTCTTCCAACTGAAGTACAAGGATGAAGGAGACAAGGCTAATGGCTTAATGTCACCACCCAATGACATGATCATCTGAACTGAGATAGGGGTTTCACAGCTAGCATAATCTCACCAGTTTTTTAAAGACCTTGGTTGATGGTCCCCCTGGTGTTTGAACTTACAACCTCCCGCTCAGCAGACTGGTGCTCTCCGAACAGAGCTAACCAGGCGGCCCTCGGATATAAGCCCTTCCTTTTATAACCCCTCCTAAAACCTCTTACGAAGATGTACAGCTGCATAAGCCCTGGGCTTATAAGCCTCAGCTTATGATATCATAACCATTCACTGTTAAATAAATTTGCTGTAAATTGATCTTTAAATTTTGTGATAATGTTAAAAAAGTTGCGGAAATTAATTATGAGGGGTCCATAAGAAGTACAAGGCAACTGCATATACTGCGCTTACATGTCCCTTGACTCCAACATCATTACTCTCATCTCCAATCCACTTTTTAATTTTCTCTTCAAGCTTCTTTTCATCAGCTCCAGTCATTTCATCAACCTTTACTTTTCCTTTGAAAAACTTGAACGTGGGCATGGCAGACACATTGTTTGCCATCGCTATGTCCTGTGAAAGTTACAGAACCAATATCATATACATGTACACTTTAATAAAAATTCATGTATTCTGCCAGAGAAGCCTAAAAACAAACTAACTGGGCTACTACACAACAAAAACATGAGAACAGTATTTTTACCAGTTTCTGGCCACTTTCACTTGTAACCACTATAACTTCTACCAAGGAAAATTTCTGAATTTTCTTTCAAAAGTAGCACACTTAATTATCTTGAAACTACATAAAGAACTGCTGCTTTCTGCAACTTTCTAGAAAGTTATGAAAGTTTTCTTTCAACAAGTAACTACATTGTAATATCTAGTGTCCAGGCATCTTATCAAGCTTTCACCCAGAAACTAAAAACCACTTTCCCTTGGAAACAACAGCAAGAGCTTATACAGTGCAGGCCACGGCATTGCAGCACTTACAAGCGCATAAATTGCATTCAATATGGTGTATTTCCACACAAAATTCACACAAAAAAACTCGCATGTAAATTTTTACACGAGCTCTTTCACGCAGACCTCTTACACGCAAATTTGTGTGTATTTTTAAGGCGACTGATTTTGCTTGTAAAAATACACGCAAGTTGTGTGTATTTCTTTACAACAGCAAATATGGCTGCTGACATTGTGAAAATATGTCTTTTCGCAGTGAAAAAGAAAAAAAACAACTTACTAGACACTTTGTCTTATTACAAATGTCATGTTTTGTAAATCAACGATTCATGTGATGTAAATTCCTTGGCTGTTGGCTGAAGTGGGGTTTCAAATTACAATACGCTATTTTACATGTTAACTTGGATGCATGTTACTTGCCACGCTGACTGTTGTTTTGAAATAAGTTCAATGTTTTGGACTTCAGTACACTGTTTTTTTAGACTTGCTATGCACTTAAAACATTGTTCGAGTTATCGCGGTTAAAATTATAGAGAAATGATCTGTAGGGAAAAAAAAATTACTTCAAGTTAGCCAGGGTAAAATTACAGTAACTGTGTGAAGGAATTCCAGGGGAAATCGACTTGAGTAAGAGAAATGTTCGAGTTAGGAGTCAGTCAGTTAGTGAGAGTTTGAGCAATCGGGATGACTAGAAGGTTTGTTTTCGCACAATTGGCACTAAATTTTACAGACAACACAAGGTTTCTGTTTTACAACTGCCTTTATAAATTCTAACATTGAATTAGCATCGAGCTTCACGATATGTCCTTAGTTGTTGCTTAAAAATTACAATGCATTACTAAACTTGCATACAATTTCACTGCAAATTTGCATGTTATTTGTCACACGCCGTCTGTTACAACAATCGTTTAAAGTAGTTAGATTTCTTACGTTTTCTGGAAATAGAAGCTTGTGCAAATGATAAAAATGCAGCGTGTTATTTTTTTTTTTTGCTCTTGATAAAGATATAAACACTCTTAGCAGAAAACATAACTTGAAATTGAAGACCTTAAAAGAAAACCTTTCCTTAGCAGGTAAAACTAAAACCAGGGGGCTAAAATTAGTTCTTGCAGTAACGCCAGATTGTTTGCTTTGAGACGCGATTGAGTGATGCCAGCATTGTGAAAGAAAATTACTCAAAGCAGCAAGCTAAATAAAAGTAGGAGATGAAATGCTGTTAACAAAATACCGGTACATGTAGAAGCGACCCGTCACCAAAACAGTGATGCAAATTACAGCGTCACATTATAGAGTAGTTGGTCTATCAAAATAGTTGTGAATTGATATTAAACTGAAACTGATTTTAGTTGAAACCTTTTATAATCTCTGTGAAGTCTACAAAATTAACGAAGTTTCAAGCGAAGCACATGTAAATATTTTAAAAAAATGCTCATTTGGTCTAAAACCTTGGATCAGTTTTAGCCCAGATAACTTAATACTAACAACTGATTTATGCTAACAAAGCCACCTGCACAAGTACAATTATTGCACTCACTCAGCCAGCAATGTAAGGACTCAAGTAAACCAAATACATGCAAATTATGATAATCCGCGTGTAAAATTTTACATGCAAATTTTCTCATGTATTTTTGTGTGTACAAAGCTGATTATTTTGTTTGTTTTTCTGGTGAATTACTGATAATGTCAAGTTCAGAGCAAAAAGGCCATGAAAAAACTAAAGCACGTTTTATGGTTTGAGACTGGCAAATATTTATGCTAATAGCTATGATCTATGAATATGAATCACAATATAGCAAACTATACCAACCTCACATTTATCAACATCGACTTTTAGGAACACAGCACTTGGATACTTTACACTCAAACTGGCAAATTTTGGAGCAATTGACTTGCAAGGCCCACACCTATAGGAAACAAGGATATTGGCAATGAGGAGAGAGAGCAAGAGCAGCACATTCTTGCTGTTAAAGACAAAGGAATGGTAATATATTATGGAACATGGGAGGACAGGCAGTGGGTATTAGGAAGGGGAACTGAAGGGAGATTGGATGTCTGTATAATATCGTTACTTGTAGTAGACTGTACTATGTTTCTTAATTTACCATCCCAGGAACATTAATACTTCAAAGAAGTTTGGCCAAGTTAGTAGAGGTGGTATGTAGTCATCTTTTTGTTTTTTGTTATTGGTTTTGTTTTAAGTTTCTGCCTGGTGGTTATTAAGTAATTGCAATGGTTTTCATCCATTAGCCTTAAATCACTGCCGATAATTAACGCAGAGAGGCTTATTGACAGCTTCGCTTTTAGGCCTGGCCATTTTTATATCATTGGGGTACAAGCATTTATTTTAAAAAAATTGAATAAGATTTTGTAGGAATAATTTTTTTTCAAAACATTATTATGATTGCAAATGAGTTCCGAAAAAAAAAAAACAAAGAAAATCAGTGAAGTCAAGTGTTAAGCTTCTATACCAGGACAAAACGTTTGCAGACTTCAGGGAAACACAGAGGTCTTTTATATTACGCTGAGTCATGTCTAGAAAAAGTTCTGCGAAAGCGTGTAACCTATTTGTACATATTTAAAGGACATTTGTAAGCTCTAACAGCAAAATCTCTTAAGCTGATTTAAAAAAGAACACTTCATCAACAATTAGGAAAGTTTCACCGTGAAGAGAGTGTCCGAATTTATTAGAATTGTAGAAAAAAGTGACCTGTGTACCAGAGGCGTTCTACGAATAACAATTGCAACGACCATGCGATCCTGAAATGCATTATCTGGTCAATAAATTTCACAACGGTAACTCACCATGATGCTGTAAAGTCTACAACGACTAGTTTGGCCCCAGCCTTGGTCATTTCCGATTGATAATGGCCATCATTCATGATCACAATAATGCTGTCTTGTGCAGCCGCCATTTTGTCGAAAGAGGGAAAAGACTGGAAGCTAGCGAAGTAAATAATGACGCGCATGAGCAGTTAAACGCTGGTCAAAGAATCGAAGGCTCGTATGAATGTTGACAAGATGAAACAAGATGTCTTCCTCATCGGTGGTTCCTGTTGTTTTGTGGGGAAGTACACCACCTTCTCATTGCATCTCATGTATTATTACTACCTATGATCAGAAAACAATTGTTACTGGCTCTTCAGATGGACAGCTTGGTGTATGGGACTTAAGGTTCGCGGAAGATGGTGGCATCAAGGTAAGAACTACATGAAAAGCAAATTAATTTTTGATTTTTTGCATAATAAAATTACTTTATATTGTTTTGTGTTTGTTGAAGTATATAGCAAGTAATAGTATATGGCAATTTTGGATGTTGGTTAAGGTTTTATTAAACTGTGTTGCCTGATTACAAGCACATTCTATAAGCACATTTTACAAACCCAAATACACATTAAAATTGAACTCTTTATCTATTTTTGCTGCAGATCATCCCAAGGAACTTAATTTTTGCCCACGCAGCAAAAGTGACAGCACTTGCAAAAGCTACTGATGGATGGGACAATCAGTCAAGCATCATCAGTGCTGCTGACAATGGGTAAGGCTAGTGTAGCTGATACTGCACTGAACTAATAAAAAGAGTAGTAAAACAGGTGGTCCCCGTCACTCACATAGGCGCTTTCCATTCAGCCCAAATTCTGGAAATTTTGGTTAGAAATCAAATGGAACAGACCATTTTGGTTCGGTCCGACCAGAATCTTTGGGATCACCTAGAAGGTTGTACCCAGTGCCGCTCTTCTGTATCCTGCTTACAAGTGCAATAACAATCGCACAGTGGTTTGGGTCAGTCTGTGCAACCGGAATGTATGTTCCATTGGGCCCGTGGAATTTCTGAAATTTCAGACTGGAATTTTTGTTGAATGGAAAGTGCCCATACATGTAAATAATGTGACCACTACTCTGTATCAACCTTGTTCCCAGGGTTCTCTCCAACTTTTCCTTAGTCTCTCTCACTCCAGGGGACATTAGGAGAGGACCCTGGGAGCAAGGTTGTGGACTAATGCATGAAACTTCCACTACTACATGAGAAGATGGAAAATTGTTGTATTTTATTTTAATGCAATAATCCACTGAGTGTGAAACCCAGAAAACCATGAACGCCAGAAATATTTATGAATTATTATGCCAATCAGGTGTGAGAAAACTGTACTATAAACAGCAACATGGTGATTAGTTTGGTTTGAGCTTTGCTTGCATATCTTGACCTTTTTTATGATTCACCACTAACGAAATATTTCAGGTGTTCATGGTTTTCCGATATGAACAATGACATCAGTAAGTGTGTATGGAGAACATTTTCTGGATTTTTCTCAAGTTGTCTTCTCCATGATTTTTTCTCTGTATAGCTCCTTTACATTTGAAGGGTTTTCAGTGGGTTCCTAAGGAGATTCTTATGTTTTAAATGTCTCTTCACATCAGTACTGTCTGCTGTTTTTAAGACACACTCAAATCTTTACATAAACCTCACACTGGGTATGATAATTAATAACTGAATAGGATTTCAAGAGCTGAGACTAGACCAACCAAGTTGCTTGATTTGGCTGATCTATTTTTGCTTCACTCTCAGTTCAATCCAGTGACCTGTGACCTGTCACCTAAGTATTTTATGATTACTTGTTTTGTCAGGGAGCTGTGTTTATGGGATACAGATGATGGCATCTGTATACAAACTAACATCATTCCAGGGATGCATTTAGCTCTTCTGGTAAGAATTAGTATGTGTCAATAATGCAGCTTACAGTACAAAATGTAGTATACAATGTATGTAGCTGTTATAGATTAGAAAAACAACCTTGTTCTTAACCTTTTTGAAGTCTTTTATACCTTTATACACTTTAACTTATGTGCATGTATGATTCTTGTATGTAATAGTAAACTAATCAACCAGTTTCTACATAAAAAAAATAATTCCTACTTGGTTTCAAGGCTTGGGGGATATAAAATCAAAAGCAATATTATTTAATCTTGAGGTTCAGGGATTTATGCATTTCTTTCATTTTATTCCCCTAAGACTGAGAGCCAAGTATGAATGGATGTTAACTCAGTCTACAAATGTAGATATAAATGATTTGGTCAGCTGTCTCAAAAAGAAAATCTGACTTTCTGAACTGTACCATATCCTTCCTGTGCAAAAAATAATTTATTATTAAGAGAAGACACCTGTGCACAGTTGCAAGTGAAAGCTGATCAAACAGGAAAATAGATCGCTCTTTTTTACTATCTGCATGCTTGAAGAAGTGCGAAGTCATTGGCAGGGTAATTTCTTTTTTCATTGGACTGCTCCTGGGCGAGTGAAAGTACTGTAATTAATTTGAAAATTTAAAGAGGGTATAAGTAGTACTCGTATGCATTACTTAAATTTGAAATCTTTGTTTTTGTTAGACATTACCCAGATTGAGTTTTGTAAACATTATCAGGGTGCAACAAAAACAGTGTCCTCTTGCCCCAGACAAGTGGTTTTGATCAGTGGACAAGCAGGTTAATCAAACCTACTTGTCCTTTGGACAAGTAAATCCCCAGGAAATAACTTAAAAGCAAAACATACAGTATACAGCCAGGTTTTTTCAAGCATAAAACAGATCACTTTTCTTGAAAGCAACTTACAGGTTAGAAATGAAAAGAAACAGCACTGGTGCAAGTGACTTGCGATTTATCCACCATTTTATTTCATTTTTGTGCACTGAAAGGGGCCTGGGACTCTTGGGGGGGGGGGGGTAGACTTTTGCATTTCTTAATAGATCCCCTAGGTAACTGTTAGCTCGCACAGGCTATTTTGGAACTGAACTGAACTGCATTTGCTGACTGTAGGCTAGACCTCTTGTTTTTTTTTTTTGGGGGGGGGCTGGTTTTGTGAATGCAGGATTTACATTAATGTATGAGAAGCACATTATTTGGTCTTTCTTGGTGTTAAGTGTGTAATATTAAAAGTTTAGGCTAAATTTTCCTTTCTTGCAGTCTTTTCATGTCACCACTGGCACAGGAAAAGAGTGGCGTGTAGTTTGTTATGGCAGCTACTCTGATATTTATGTTGTTGACGCCTTGTCACTTGAGGTAGATACAAATGTACATGTATAACAGAAGAATGTTTTTTAGGTTTTTCACATAACTCAATGATTAAGCTTAATTTTTACTTTCAAGGCTAGGAGAGTTCAAATGATTTTTGGATGTGCTATGTACCGTTCATAAGACGAGCAAGAGTGTATTATCAGGTTTAAAAACTCAAGGCGAAGCTAAGAATTTTCAAACCAAATAATACATGACTGCGAGTTTTTTGAATGGCTTCAAAATCTCCCATATAGTTCCTTCACCTCATTCTTGCAGTAATATTTAGATTTGGGGTTATTTTGGTGTAAAATATTGGACTTAAACTTTAGCTGTGTATATAGAACACCCATTAAACAATCTTTTGTTTTCTCTTTATGAATTATTAATTCCTTTATGAAGTGCATTTTTTATAGTTTGTTTTAGCGCCTTCACCATCTTATTCAGTATCAGAACATTTGTACAATGCAATGTTTATTGTTGTGTGAACTTTTTGACTTTTCAGGTGTTGTACACATTGCGTTCTCCATCAGCTACAAACTGGATCAGTGCAGCTTGTGTGGTTAGACCTGCTAGAAGACAAGGTGATAAATTTCATTTTAAATATTCACAGTTTTTTAATTTTGTTTGTTACAATCTGTGTGATCATTTTTATTTTCCTAGTGTATTAATTAAAATGTCTTGGTTTAGATAGGGCTGCAATAATATTATTGACAACTTCATGTGAGCGGCTATTTTGTGGGTAAAATCCTTCCTGAGGTTAAACCAGCATTCAACCTAAGTTACCAGGGTAAGAACCCCAGCGAAAAGCTATCCCTTAAATCAGTTGAATACTGATTTAACCTGGGAAAGGATTTTACCCACATTTACATATGACAGATATGGTGCACATGAACCTTTATTTTTATCATACAATATACATATACTGTTACTGTTAGTCTGTAAAAAATGAGTGTATATATCTGTGTAGCAACCTTTTAACTTTTCTATTGACTACTTAAAGAGTTCACTTTTTCCCCTAATTTCTGTGGTCCACAGAGGATGTTGTAGTTGCTGTCTCCCTGTCTGGTATGCTTAACATCTGGATGCTGAAACCATCCGTTGAGTCTAAGGTATGGCAGATTGTGATTGTCTATAAATCTGTGTACTACATTGTACAGTGTACCATTGGTATTTTGTCTTTATGGTATTTGACTAACTATAGAATGCTTAAGTACAGCGCATGCAAGTCTGTATTACAAGATGAACTAATGCTTATGTCAATAATAGAGAGCTTATTATAAGAAAATACAATGGGGATGACAAAACAAGCAATTTAAGCAAAGCAACAACAACCGCATTTTTTGGTAGATTTCTCCACCATCCTTTGCACAACTACAAGGTGTCATGTTTTATAGGAACTGTCAACCATGTGACACTTTGTACATGTACTTAAAGATAATGGCATGATTCATTAATAAGGGCACTTTTACCAGTAATAACATTGTTTCTGCTTTTCTAAAGCACAGTAAACAGCTGCATCATAGATTATGAACTGAAAATGTTTACAATCTCCTTATTACAGTACTGTGATCCCACTTATGAGCAAGAGTTGAAACAAGTAACATTAGGGAACAGTAAAGCTACTGGGATCTGCTGCAATCCTTTCACTCAGAGAAGCATCCTTGTTATATGTCCACAAGAATGGCTGGTATGTTTTTAAACTATTCTCTGAGAACTATTATTACATAACCAGTAATAACCAAAGGTTACACAGTGCAGGCGACGACGATTGGAGGACAAAATAATGCTCTTACTGTGCTCCAACGCTGTGTTTTTTGTAAGTTTCATGTGATAGAAGGTCAAAAAAGGCATGATCAGTTTATGAGAGAAATAAGGTCTGAACATGCGTGATCAGATTGTGTACTGTGCATGGCATTCATTCTTAGAAGTCTAAACAAAGCCTGCTAAATACATGCTGCTCATGTGTAACAGTAACTAGTTGGAGATTAGGATTGTAGGCTCCTCTTGTTGCCTGCAATATTAGATTTTCCTTGCCCTTTATATTTGCTTCTAATTTTCTGCTGTACTTAATAATACATAGTTGATATTCATTAATGTACAATGTCATTGTTGTGGAAGTGGCGGGGGGGTGGGGGGGGGGGACTTAATAAAGCTGGTCCCATTCTTGCTGTCACCTGAGGAAGAAGATAAATGCTTGGGGGCGAGGGGTACAACATTGAAGATAATTTTTAGCACACCTGGCTTTATCGACTGTTACTGTAAGCAGTTGTTCCTTCTTCTATTTTTCCTTTCTCAATAAACTTTGTTCTCTATTTGATTATGTAATTTTTAATGCTGTAACGTAAAACAGTTGAAATATATTTTTTCTATTACAGTAGCATTTCAATAGTTTTCCACCCTTCTTGTTTCTTCTTTTACCAATTCTAGCTGTATGATGCTGGGGACTTTAAGTTCCTAACGACAGTTCCCAGTCCTCCAGGTCAGGTCTGGATGGGAGGAGACTTTGTTGCTGCAGACTGTGTTCTAGTCTGGAGTAGGGTAAGGTCTTCATGTATATGCAGCTGTATGCAATATAATGCCATAAAATGTTACAAAATGAAAGTGTGTACATTTTTTTTCTTAAATTTCACTTCATTTCTTGCCTTTATGAGAGCTTTGTCACAGTGGAATGATAGTATATTATTTTTTTCATAGGATGGTAAAAGCTACTTATACAAGCTTCCCGCATCGTAAGTCATAAGATTTTGGCAGCTTAACATTTTAAGAGAGGCTTTAGGAGAAGAATTTGCCAATTATATTTTCCAATTTTCAAGAGACTTTGATGTGTCTTGGCCTGTTCAAGCTGCAGTACCCTGCAAGCAGAGTATTAACAGTTTGGTGGTGTGATCTGGCATGCAAAACATAGCTTCTGCTGCCAACCATTTCTTTGGTCATCACTTTTTCACACATTTATATCCATGGTCATTGTGCTTCGTCACTTTTAGGGCTTGGTTTTAACGCTTAATGATTATATGGTCAGTAATCTACTTACAATCATATGAATTTTTCTGTCTTTTCACCAGATGCTGTCCTGGGGTTCAAGAGCAGCGCCAGGGTCAGTTTAAACTGCTTTCCTTTTTGTTATTAAATTGGGTCAGTTTTTTTGTCTACCTCTCCGTCAATGAAGACAAAAACTAAAGACCTTAAGATCGAAGTTTTCAGCCACGAACCTCAAACTCGAAGAAGTCACGTGACCAGTGCCTTGTCATCATGTTTGTAGTTTGAGGTTCATGTTTGTATGGCTAGACCACGCTTTAAGAGGTACAATGTAAGCGATTTACCACAATGATTTTTGCACTCAAAGACATCACAATCCCATGTTTAAGAGAAAATACTACTTTTAAGAACTATTTCACTACATAGAAACATAATTTTGAAGAAGATTTCCCTGCCAAAATAGAAGTGAATGAAGGAATGAAAACAAGCATGGCAGCCTCAAGCTACCATTCGCAAAACTTAAGTCCCCAATATGGGCATACACATACGTGAAACCACCAACCGCAAACTGCAGATTGCTGTTTGCAGTAAGATAGCCAAACCTTGATCTTAAGGTCTCTCTCTTTTTAGGGAGCTTAAGCAACAGCCTTTTTTAGCGACCGACATCAACCGGAAGTGGACTTTTTGCATCATTGGGTAGTGGTTTGGTTAAAAGTCTCGGGTAAATCATCTTTATAAGAGAAAAGAAAGTTAGCAATACAAATTTGTTAGTGTCAAGGCATACAAAAAAAAAGAAGGCCTCACTTCCGGTTTACATGCATCGCTCAAAAACGTCTTTGCTTTAGCTCCCTCCCTATTATAACATTTACACATCCTTTCCAGCTCTCCTGCTGATGCAAAATGTTGAACTTACTGTCAACAGGTGCTTCTTTCAAAGATCCAACAGTTACTCAAGTATTTGAGAAGTCAAGTCAACAGGTATCAAAATATTAATAATACATGTAGCTTGAAGGAGACAGAAGGGATATATTTGATGAATGAACTGAAGTGACAACTTCAACATGGATCTTATGTTAATTTTGCCTACACTGCCCAGGTCCTCATCAGGCCCATTATCAGGGCTCCATGATAATGACCTTCACCTAGTGTCAAAAAAGCTTGGATTTTTTTTTTAAATATATATTTTATAAGAATCAAATTAAGTTTTGATAACACTTAAGAAAAAGGTAACACAACGTTTCGATGTCGCCATGACACCTTTATCAACTGACAAAGATAAAAACTAAACACTAATGACCTAATATATGCGGTTTAAAATGACAAAATAAAGAACAAAAGTAGCATATACATGTTTGCAATTGTAAATGAAAATAAACAGTTTTGCCCATATGGAATCTGATATTTGTGTGTTTAGTTTTATAGCCTAGTAAAGAGTTCATTACCATTGTTTTTGTTATTATTGTTTTTGTCATTATTGTTGTTGTTGTTGTTTTTATTATTGAGTACAGCCCCACTCCACCCCCCATAGGACATACCGTGTATATTCGTAAACAGCACAAAAAAGTCATGTGTCAGTTACATGTAAACGCAGGAACAAAAAATGATGTTTCGATGATCCACTTTTGCCTCAGGGTTCTCCAACAGATTTTGATCCCGCTATGTTCTTCTCTTATGGACGAAGAGGACCTTTTTACAAGCTATTACTGAAGGGAGGATCAAATGGAAGGTACATTTGTACAGTGTATCGATTGCTTACTGTCAGTACAAGATGTATTGTTATATTCCTAGACTTTCACTCAACTAAACAGGGACTGCCATTGCCATTGCCATTGCCTCGAGTCCTGATGTTTCCCTCGACTTCGTCTCGGGAAACATCAGGACTCTTGGGAAAACAAAACTAACTGTTTCCCTCGGGATCTGACATTAAGTGTATAATATTATTTAACACGAGGCTCAGTATGTCAACCAAATTATTTTAAGTGAAACAAACATTGAAATTTTTTTTCTGATACTCTATACCTTTTCAACTAGAATGTAGCGTCTGACACTAACAATCCACATTAATCCTTGGCTGTCACTAGTTAAAACATACTTAAGGCGGCTGGTTTTCACTAGCTACTTGGTCAGAGTCGGAGTAGTATCGGAAGAGTAGGACTTTTTAAAACGAGCTAGTGAAAATAGCGTTATGATTCTGCTTTCGACTTCGTCGTTTACGATCAAGTGAAAACTAGGTTGTCGACTTCGTTGCACTTATGACTCTGCTTACGACTTCGATTTTTTATTGTCACAAGGTCACAAGCGCTCTTACGACAGGGGCACCCAGCGGCAATTTTCGGAAAATATCTGTTCGGAAGACGATTTGAGATCTAGAATTTTCGGAACATTTGTTGTAGAATTTCTTGCTTGCTTGCCTCTCCTAGGATTTTCGAACATCTACAAAATGGTATAATTGCCCATTTTTAACGGATTTTGACCCTAAAAAAGGCCACCTAGAATTTTCGAGAGCCTTTTCCTGGCTGAAATTTTCGAGAAGCTAAGTTTTTATCCCTATAATTTTCGAATCACTTGACTTTCAGCTAGGAAATGAGAACAGATGAAAAGTTTTTAGGGGATAAAAATATGCCTACATCTACCGATTAAATAATAAAATACGTTCATCAATGCTATGTTAAGTGGTTTTGAACTATATCCTCGTTGGGTGCCCCTGTTACGACTCCGATTCCGTACATATTAAGACCAAAAAAAGTGTAAGCCCCTACTCATTTTCATTAAATAGCCATCTCAAATAGTTGGAGTTATATAATAACACGTAGTTTATCATGTTAGGAAGTCAGACGTTTTAAAACCTCCTTTCCATAGCTGAACTAGGTCTAATTTTTCTCTGCCTTGAAATCGTAGTGTGAGTATCTGGAAGCTTAACGATGTCATCTCAAAATCAGTCAAAGCCTTTGATGCCAGTGCTCATGGTAAGGCTACTTTGGCTTTTTGCGCCTTTGCGCTGCCGTTGCGTCTATGTACGGTAGACTCTATTATTTTTATCAATGAGAACGTCTAATTTTGTGTCTGACACTGACTGAAAACTTCATTGATATTGCTTTGATATGAGAGAGCCTTAGATTTGAGGACTAGGACGAGTACGGGATTTAACTTAAAGTTTTTTCGCGTATTCTCGAAAAATATTCAATCCAGAGAGCTTCATTGTACTATTTTTCACCTGAGAAATTAGTGAGGTTATCTTGATTGGAGAAGGCTCAGCCCTTTCGCGGTCGCAGAATGATTAAACTTCTAAAATTTGATAACCTGTTCCCGCCACTACGACATTCTCGCTAAGACTCGTAGTAGAATGACTACTACTATCACTTTTTCCCGCCAAAATGACGCTGGTTCACGCGTGAGCACTGCTTAGTATTGGGAAAATCTCTTACTCGTAGTTGTCTTCGTCTCAGAATCTAAAGCTCTTTGATGAAGCATTTCAGAAAACCGGTATAAATGTTACCAAAAGCCCCTACCCAGTCCACCCCTCCCCCAAAAGAGACTATTATCTGCTGTATCTTATCAAACATCCTCATCAAATGAAATGATCACAGAACTGACTAGAAATGCTTGTACTTCAAAAGTTTCTCATTATAATCAATGAGGCTATTGGTTATTTTGAAGTTGCAGGTTGGGTCAATGTTTTGTCTCAAAATGGACAATTTCGGGGAAGCGATCACTTATTATTGGGTTATGCAAAAATGATTGGTCAAGATCCCCCCACCCCTCCCCCTATAAAAATAATAAAACGGTTCCATATTGCAATTCTGTACAACACCCAACCTCGTCCCCAGGGCTTTTCCTTTAAAAAAATGGGTGGGGCGGGAAAAGGCCCTGGCATCGGCTGGTCACGTGCACAGCCTAAATATTCCGAGAAGCTAATTTATATGCAACCCGCTGGCTTTGCGCTGACAGAAGGGAGTAACAACCGCCCCACCCATTTTTCATGGGAAAAGCCGTGGGGACGAGGTTGGTACAACACCGTCGACTCAGACTACGGTCACACGGCACTGGACGAATTTTCGACCTGTTGAAAATTCGTTTGTTTAGGTGTTTCGTTCACACGGAGCCTCCTTAACCGTATGAAAATTTAGACACCTAGCGGTTCAAAGTTCCGTTTAAACAGAACGGTCAAATTTTTCAGCCGGTCGAAAATTCGTCCGGTGCGTCGAAATGGCCGATACAAGGTACTTTGGGTTGGGGTGGATTTTCCAGAAGCCGGTTGCGTGAGAAGGTTACACCCTTGAGTAAGTGCTAATAATGAACTTACGCAACCGGACGGGAGAGACAGGGGAGGAAAGAAGACGGCAAACCTTGTGTGACAAGCGTGACAATAATTTTGTTTGAAACAACTTTTCGCCAGACTTTTTCTTTAAAGAGATCTCTTTGTAAAGGACCAGAAAACATTGGTGTTAAGTGAAGATCACGACAAAACACGCAAGTAATAGCCATGTAGCGTTTGTGACACACAAGTGTTTTGCCGTCGTCTTCTTCCTGTCGTCCTGTTGTGTAAACTCACTATTATGTCAGATGGTTAGTTAGGCGTCTAATGCAGGGCTCGAGGACAAGAAGAAGTCTGGGACAAGAAGATTTTCTTGCTCTGGGCAACTAACTTCTAAACGTACTCTTGCCCAATGGGTAACGGCCCAGGCAAGCCGTCCTCTAACAAATTCTTCAACTAAGACAAGCAAGAAATGACCCTGGGCAAGAAAAATGTGAGAGCTGCTTGTCCAAACGAAATGCTTAAATTTTTCCGAGCCCGGCTAATGTATGTCGGTTGCAGTTGTACGAAAGTGTTAGAAAGGAATTGGGATCCAGTGCTTTATCTTTTATTTCAGATTTGCAATGTACATTTTTTGAATAATTTATCTTACCAACCATTTCTATCTCGATGTCTTAACTTACAGCAGGTATTGTGCCAGTGGTTTCCTGTAGTTACGCCGACTGCTGGGAAATGAGAGTCAAACCTTGTGGATTGATTGACTCACTGGTAAGAATGTTGATATTTTCACGCTTCACGTTTCGGGCTTCTTGTTGGGTCGTTGAAACCGCTGGACACAAAACCTCAACTGGGTCGGTGTTATATTGTCACAACCCACCTCATAATGACCAATACTTGACCTTTCCTCCTTTGTTTGTAAGTATTTAACTGGCTTGTGTGGTTCTTTCTTTACAGGATGATCTTGGAGGAGCTATTCCAGTTAGCACCTCACTGTATTTACCAGCTCAAGACTGCATTGTGTGTGGACGTGAGGATGGTTCCATTGTTATCATTTCTGCCGCCAGAGCAGCTATTGTTCAGTTACTAAAGCTTCCAGGCTCAGGTACAATACATTTTCATCGAACAGCTACTTGATCAATGTACACGACCTTTTGATTTGTCCACCATTAGCGCTTCAGAATTTCAAGCCAGCTTTATCCCCATGAACGCTCACTCTCTCTCTTCTAACTTTGCGGCGGATGCGTGGAAAACTAGTGATCACGAGGGTTTGTTCGTTGCTTGTAGTGTAATAGCATGTTTTACACCACAATGATGCACTGGGTCAAGCAAAAACCCTGCTAATCATTCACTGAACTCTTACATGATCCTCACATTTTTTCTGTTCTTTTATCAGGGTGGCCTACGCATCGAGTTCTGTTAGGACACAGAGGTCGAGTAACCTGTCTGCTGTACCCTCATGAAGAGTATCCTCGCTATGACAGGGAGTTTCTGGTTTCAGGTGGAGCTGATTTCTCCGTGAAACTCTGGGATATTTTCACGGGTGACCTGTTGTATACGTTTTCAACGCACGGTGGAGAAGTTCTTCGACTAAGCTGCACACCACCTGACTGCAGTGTAAGTGTACTGCAAAAACTACTGCGAATTCAAGTCATGTTAATTAATCTTTGTGGCGTAGTGATTACATTCCTTGTGAACCAATTATGCATGTAGCTCTCAAAGGTGTTGGCACATACATGTAAAAGACTCCATCTACTGTATGACCCATTGCCGCGAGAAACTTTGAATTACTGTTAGCAGTTGAAATGATTAGAGATTAAGGATTAAAACCATCCGCTAGTGTAAGTCACAGTCTGCTCGTATTTTGATTTTGTCTTGTAGAATCGTGTCCAGGCCTGCATCTGCTCTGTTGCCCAGGACCACTCGGTTGCGTTGTTGGGACTGCGCGAGCGGAAGTGCATCATGCTGGCTTCTCTTCACGCATTTCCGGTGGAAACTATAAAATGGCGAGCTTTGGATGACTTTTTAGTTGTTGGGTGTACTGATGGTTCAGTGTACGTGTGGCAAATGGAGACAGGTAATTTTTTATTCCCTGAGTTTGACCCGCACTCGAGAGATTCATATCCAAGGAACAATTGACTGATAACTGGCCTCTCTTACTGTTTGACTTTAAGTGCTATTGTCAACGTTTCTATAGTTTAAAATAATGCGAGTTTGTTACGTCTTTCTGAATCTTGTAGGGAAGAAATTGACACTGAATTAAAAACGAGCGATGAACGACGTGAGAAGTCATGACCGATGACCTAAAACTGGCTTTACGACCTTGACCTCGGAGGGTCGTGACTTCGAATCTCATCTTGCGCTCGGAACTTTTTCTGAGCTTTCCGATGTTAGAGATAACTGTTTCTTCTAAAATTTTGCAAAATTTAATGTTGTACAATTTTTCATTCGCTGGTAAAAAAAGAGTAACAGTTGCGTCGTGCTTGCAGGACATCTGGATCGATGCGTGAGTGGTCAGGTTGCCATAAACATCTTAGCAGCGTGCGATGAGGAGAAAAAATCCACGTCAGTTAGTGTTCCTTCCAAATCCAAAAGCACCTTCGGACGTAGAATCAGCCACATCGCTTCTAACCTACCGACTAGCGCCGCCTCGGCTGCAGTGAAGAAACTAAGAAAGAGCAGTCATCAGTATACAGCGAGTCCCTCGGCGTCACCAAAACTATCCAGTAAGTGGAGTAGAGAGGTTAGTGGCGCAGTTATAGAGCTGTGCTGGAGGCGTTAGACTTGCAATCCAGAGGACTTGAGAGCTATCCTAGTGAACCGCTAGCTAGATTTGTTCTTGATAGCCCCTAGTTCATCTCCTCGGCAATGTTTGTAAATAGCTAAGTGGTTTACCTCCAGCCAGTTGGAATTTTTTTTTCATGTTTACTGCAAAATTTGATTTTATCCTTACATGTTTTAGTGGGCCGCAACAGCCTCCTCCTCAGGCGCTTCGTTTTTCGCTTTGTAGAGGCGAGCGACTGGTAATGAACCGCAAGGGACCATGGGGAGGGTACAGACGGCTCTCCTTCCCGCCTTCCTTTGCGCGCACATTTTTATCGAGAGAGAGACGTCTGGGCACGAGGCAGGGGCCGCAATGTAAACTACTTGGTTACACCAGTAATTGTGCTACCCCACTCACCCTTTTTACTTCGTTTTCGTAAGAAGAAGGGTATTATCTGTTCCATTTCGAGCCATTTACAAGCGGAAAATGGGTTATTCTTTTCATGAGATGTGAAATATAGTAACTTTGAAAACGAGGATTTTATCAGTGTGTAAAAGAGCACTAAGGTTACGTTCCTTCATCTCAACCCAACGTTGAAAGAAGCCCAAGAGGTGTGCCCTAGCTACTGTCATTGGGTTCGCTGGCTTGGGTAGAGATGGTCTTAGTATTAATTAGTAAGTAGTCATCAAGGCACTCAGCCAAGGACGTACACGGGTCGGAATTGCGAGTGATTCTTTTCTGTTGCAGGAAGGGCCAGGTAGCGATGGCGATGGTAGCTCACCCAATTTTGTGTATGTGTGTATGTTTGATTTGTAGGTGAAGGTTATGGCGAGATGGTTACTGGAGGCCCACTCAAAGTTATGTCCACAAAGTGTGGAGCGAGAGATCCTGAAATTCAAGTCCTTATGTTCGACATTGAAGTACTTATTTGCAATTTGTTGACTGAGGAAAATCCTCTTCTTGTTGGTAACTGCTTTTTATTGATGATTTGTTATCCTTCTTACCCATTTAACTGTTAACCCATTAAACCCTAATATCAAAATTTGAATTCTCATTTGTTGCCCCTATTCATTTCCTACAGAAGTAGTGGGGAGAAGTTGATAAATTATCAAGCAAATTCATCTTGTGTGACCATGTCCTCAATTCTCATGACCAAACGAGCGCGAATGTAAACTAACATTGAAAAACACGTGAAAGCACACCTCAAGGGTAATGACGTCATTACTAATGTCATCTCCGCCAATCAGCATTTCGTATCGAGTTTTTCGATGCAGATCTTCAAATTCCAGAGATAGTTGCAAACTCTCCTCCTTTTCCCGCCCTGCCACCAGAGCGCCCCGGAGAGCTTGCTCGCAGGCTATCACCTCTGGCCATCGTCCGAAAATCATTTTAATTCCTGAATCACTGGTTTTACTTTCTGATAGCATTGGCTGATAATGTGATTCTTCTTTGAAGCTAAACCCTCGGGAAAACCTGACGCTTCAAAGATGGCTGTGGGAGGAAAGCGACGTAAACCCTCGGCGCCACAACAGACAAGGAGTGGATCACCACAGAAATCGTCTTCGGAACAAACCCACAAAAAGTCTGCGTTTGTGAATGAAACACATTTCGTAGCTCAACTAATGATCTCCTGCCTTCACTCCTGGGATCTGGATCCTAACATGGACGAGGTCTGCGTCGAAAGACTGGGTCTGCTAAAACCGGTTAAACCGGTCTCGTTTGGGTTACTTACTCGTGGAAACAGGCTCTCGTTAATGCTACCCGGGTGGTATGGGGAAGATTCTGGTGAAAGCAATGTTGATGTTAGCACTGCCTTGAAAAAACTTGCCGGTGACCAAGCCATGCTAGTGGACAGTGAAGATAAACTGCAGCATTCTTCGGCGCACATTGTTCCGGCTCTGAGATATTGTTTTCAATCGCGTTGGCAGCTCTCCTCGGCGTTAACAACCTTACATCTTGTAGGTCTTGTGTCAGTGGCAAACACACTGATGAGTATGAACCAGATCAGTTTTGTTCCCAAAGAAAAGCGACTTGCGTTGTTAACAAACACAGCTTTAGATATTCCGTCAAGCTCTTCGAGCTACGATGAGAATGGACAGCCACCCGGCATGAGTGACGTGGACATACAACTTGCCATGAATCACCGCGCGCATATTAAAGCCGGGTGGAGTCAGCTGGCCGCATTGCACTGCTGTCTTTTGGCTGATATTCTCAAGGTGTCCTCTTATAAACCGCCACTGTTGCATATTTTGGCGAGGAGGTGGCAGGACCGATGCCTTGAGGTATTTAATAGGGAGGTTAAAGTTAAAGCAACCTCGATACGATGTCGACGGCTACAAAAACATCACTAAAAAGTGAACTCGCGCCGTTTCAAACTTTATTGCTCTCATTCGAGCTCGTTCAATTTGACAAATTTTTACGAATTTTTCTGGATTCGACATCTAAGGGACTGTATTTCTGTATTTAAGTTAGCAAAAAAAAAGAAACCTTCCCAGAAAACTTGCAACTAGGAAGTTTCATGTCGTAATCGTGCAACGACGGCAAAGAAATGAACGAAAAAGGCGTGCCGCACGTGCAAACTTGTTCTTTTTGCTAATCTCAAACTATTGTGTTTTTGCCGTCCTCGTTGCCATCCCCTTCGTTTGTGCTGATTCTCCTAATTATTGTGATATCGCCATTATGTTATAATCATCACTGCCACGGAACTGTAAGCAACATATATTACCTTGTAAAAATACTTTATGTGCATGCTAGAGTACCTCACATTCTATTTTCTCTTCTATTTTATTTTTGCATGCTTTAATAACTCTATCAGAAACATCACTGACGCTGTTAATGGTGAAATTACCGAAGTATCGCTTTGAGGCGGGCCCTCTCTATGCACCTTCGCTTATTTTTTCATTGATTTTTATCATTATAAGATGGCCGCCTGAACCTGTCCTGGTATGTAAAGAGTGTACTATAACAAACTCTCTGGCTGACATCAACTTATTAATGCCTTAGTGCATCTAGGACTTCAGAAAGTCTTCTCTGCCATTCTCCTCCTGGTAGACCACTTCGAGAAAGCAGTAATACTCGCTGTAGTTTCGGTAAAATATTGTTCTCCATGGTCACGTTGTTGTCTTTACACTCCTTTTTTTGAGAACCAGAGAGACTGTACTTTCCCTGGCGTCTACCTATCGACCGTTCCGGCCAAAACACACGAGACTGCCCTAATGGGTAGGTCACAGTCTCATTAGGAAGATAGGGGGACTAGTACTACCTTAATTCTAGCCTGTGCCAGGCTCTCGGATAGTAGAGACGGCGCGAAAACAAGCCAAGCGAAAATAAGACGCGCGTAATCTGGGGAAGGATGTTGAGGCGGGAAAAGGAAGACCCTCCCTGCACGTTTCTGACTTCCGTGAACTCTCACGATCTCTGCACATTACTATCTTGTAGCCTGCGTAATCCTGTCATGTTTACTTCAGTGACATTTTGTTTCGTCAGGTCCGTGAAGCAGCCCAGGCTGTTCTCTTGGCTGAACTGCGAAGGATTGGGTTTGAGGGCCGCAAAAGGGTGGTGGATACCTGGGCCCCACAGTTACCCAAGACACTGGACACCCAGAGGGTAGGCGAGGATAAGCCAGACAAATCTGATGCAGCCACACCCACTCCTCCCAGTCCCCTTTTGGGATTTGGTGAGTACATCGATGTCTTAAGCCCTGCTCATATTCGTGCTTTCATTCGTTTCCTCGTTTTGCCCTTTCAAGTACTGCTAGATACGTACCTTCCTTACAAATTACTTGGTCTCTAAATAACGCGCAACGATTTCCAATGAATGTTTCAACTGTCTTTCTCTTCAATTCAGAGCGTAGTGGTGAGGTTCAAGGAGTTGATGACGAAGTCCTCTTCCCACCTGATGACGTCAGCACCGTTTTGACCAGCGTCAAGAAGTTGCTCCAGTATGACATGCGCCGTCGCCAAGCAACTGCCATCGTGCTGATGGGTGTCATTGGCGCCGAGTTTCAGCGTGAAATTGAGGTTTACTCGAGTCGCGCTGGTGAGAAAAAAATGAGTACGAGCTCTCGACGCATTGACAAACTGAGTGAAACCCCAGGTAAAAACGCACGTAAAGATCTTCGCGGATGTAAGTGCTGTTTTTCTATTAAGTCTTTGCTTGTTAACAAGGAATATTAATTATTGAATTAATTAATAACAAATTATGATAATTTATGTCGCTGACAAATCAGATAATGCTTCCTCCAATAACTTAATATTAATAGCTTGCTAATTGACGACAGTTCATATCATAGCGGCATTTGAGGGCATTTTCGCCCTTAGCTATTGAAATGTCATTTGTGATTAATTCGTCAGCATCATCGCATTTCAGAGCCACTAGTTGTCTTCCCAGTTGCCTTTCAACGGCATATTGATTGTGTTCACGGGGTTGTGCCAGTATCGTAGAGGAGTGATTGTGTTGGGATGTGCCAGTATCGCAGGGTTATTCAGTGCCAAGAACGGGCGGAGGGAAAAAGAAAAGTTGTTTTCCGTCGTAGAAACAGCTAGTTTGCCTTCGTCCTTCTTCAATGTTCACGATTTGTGCGCCATGAATCAGTGAACCGGAACTGGAACAACTTAGTCGAGAATAAAGCGACAGGAACTAGTCCTTTCCCGCATTCTTGTAAACAAAGGCACCAACTCGAGGCTTGGGTGAACAAACTATAGTGCTTTGTATGAAAGTGTCCATCCGAGCCTGGTCCTCATTTCTTTATGTTTGCTCACTGGCGCGGAATGCGGGAAAGGTCTATAGAACGTGCGTTATTACTTTACCACTCAGTGATCGATTTTAAGTCACAGGCGAGTTAGCGCTTATTCATTCGACAACATAATTAAACCAACGAATACTACTCTTACTGTTTAGTCAACCAATCAAAAAGCGAGACCTTATCTTTCATCCCCCTCATTATATTCATGAGATAAAGAGAAAAACGCTATGACGTCATCGGCGTTAGCGTATTCGACTTCATGCTAACGAGATTTCATTTCGAAAAGAGGATAATTCAGTCCCCACTATACTACTCTTGTAATGTTGAAAAATGAATTGTACTTGACAGGTGGTGAAGCAATCATGGATTACACGACAGTGCGTCACACAGGCAAAGCTCTCATGTATCTCTTGCTTAAGCCTCCTTCGTCTCAGATTACAGCTCACACATCCGTCAGGCGGGCAGCCATTGATCTTATTGGTCGAGGCTTTACGCTATGGGAACCTTATATGGATGTGTCAGCGGTATTGATTGCTTTGTTAGAGCTTTCCGCTGATAGCAAGAACCGCGACCTCACCTTCAGAAAAGGTTTACCGCTGTCTCCATCAGCAGATACTCACCGCTCAGCAAGGCATGCACTGTCACTCATTGCTACAGCTCGACCTTCGGTCTTCATCGCAACTATTGCAAAGGAGGTAAAAAAAATTATCAAACAGTTACCAGTTGCCGGGTTTAAAGTAATTTTGGACACGTTTTAGCTCGGTCATGGCTCGTTTCTAATCGGTCGAGATGTGGAAAGCTAGCAATTATAAACCGTCAATTGGCATTCACAAAGCCGCAGAATGAGACCGTCAGACGGCGTCTCATCTGTATTCTCCTAATTTATAACTGCATTTTATAATTCCACTGTTTTTGAAAATTTACAGAATTAATGTGAATAAATCTACTTTCCAGTTATTTACTTGAAAGCCATGCACTTGATCGTTCAGATTGACCGGCCAACTGTCCGGACAAATGTTGGTCGGGACATTGTCCGTTTACCAGCCGTCATTTTGAGCCCTGAGTTACCATATGAGAATAAAAATTTATGAATTTCACATCACTTTCGAAACCGTACAATTAAGCTACAAAATTGATGAGAGGTTTTTAAGTATGCAAAACAAACGGTGCACATTAACGAATGGCGGTAGAACTGTTTAGTGCTGAAAAAGCAAGTCCCGGTACTGGTTACATCAATACCCAACAAAAACTAAGCTTTTGCGTTTAAATGAGCGGGTTCAATTTTTACATAACCTGAGATTAGGTCCAATTTGGCCGTTCTCGTACATTCTCTCTTACGTAGCCGAAATCCTGATCTCACGGTTACTTCTATACAGTTAAAGAAAATCGGATGATCGGTTTTTATTTGTTTACAAATTTAAGACATTGATTTTGTTGTTTTGTAGCATGCCTACATTTGTTGTATATCTCTACTTTTGAGTGCTACCCATAATATGTGTGCTAGAGACAAACTTTTCCCCATTTTTTCAATG
The DNA here is from genome assembly GCA_942486035.1 of Porites lobata. Classification (NCBI taxonomy): domain Eukaryota; kingdom Metazoa; phylum Cnidaria; class Anthozoa; order Scleractinia; family Poritidae; genus Porites; species Porites lobata. The sequence continues at coordinate 1,259,615 of CALNXK010000068.1, forward strand.
TTGATGTTTCTTATAAAACTAGGTAGCCCGCAGTGTTGCAGCGGCGTCAGCCATCTCCTTTAACCAGCCTTCCCCAGCAGCCATTGCGGTATACAGTCACGTTCGTCACCAACCTTCACAGAACGCAGAAACACAGAGCACGTCGATTTTAAACCGAGCCAAGCAGGAGATACTAAGAATTATTGACCTGATGGTAGAAAAGACACAGCAGGACGTTGTTGACCTTCTTACAGATGTATGTACCTTTTTACCAATCTTGCACGTTATCTCCTTGCTCGGTAGAATTATTTCCCCTTGAGCTGCGTATTCCGTAATCCAAAACTATTAGGTAGTGGGTACAAGCTTTCAGTGTTACGATTTCTGGGATGGTTTTGGGTGCACAAGCGTCACTTATGGTTGGTTAATGGTTGCCTTGAATCCAATCGACTAATCATGACTAACGCCTATCTACCCAAATGATCCCAGAAATCACTGCGCCCAACTTGAACCCATTCTCCTTGGAGGGAAGAAGGCGAATTGGGAAGTAACAGCAAATAAGGTTAGGTAGCTATTATCAGGCGCGTAAACACCCTTTACACGGAAACCAACTCAAGGCGGCACTAAATACCCCCTGCCCACCTCCGCAGTTGGATCATGTGTTCGATGAAAGAGGCAGTGGTCCAAAGGTTTGTCATCTAAAAAGCGAAATGTTCATCTGATTATCAATGACAAGTTAATTTTCTGATTAGGTTGTGGATATCGTGATTTACTGCTTGGATCAAAGGCAACTGAAAGATAAAGGAATGACAGAGCTATTCCCTGGGCTTTGTAGGTGAGGCTTATGGACTAAGATCCCGTTTACACGGGTCCGAACGGAGTTGTGAACGGACAATGACTTGCACGGATCCGGCTTTTGTTTACTCGAGACCTGCACAACCGTGCAAGTGTTTGGACGACAAACAGTATTGCAGTCTTCTGGGAAACTGCCCACCTACCCCTCTCACAAGCCAACATTAACACTTTCTTCTCACTTAGGGCAAAATGGTGGCTCAGGGGAGGGGTAGGTGGGTAGTTTCCCAGAAACGTATAAACCCAAAATTTATCCATTCGAAAGTTTGTCTGGACCCGTGAAAACGGGGTTCGAGTCTCTTGTTCTATATGCATACTAATTGTAACAGTTCATGCCGGTTCTGTGATGGTGTTATTGATATTTTTGATAGGGTTTATAGTGGGAAATGATAGTGTACTGTATGCATTTCGTCCTCACAGATTCAACATGGTCAGCTACTCGCCCCAGTCCCGCCGCCTTGCCGTTGGTGCAAAGAATGGACAGCTTGCCCTGTATGATCTGCGATCGTCACGATGCCAGGTGAAAAAATTCTGTTATAAATTAACCTGAGACTAGGTTCTGTTTGAGAAATCGACAGTAATTTTCCATTATCTATACTCTTATCGACCATAAAAACGACGTTGAATGGTCGATTTAAGAATTGATTCATGCTCAGCGTGCTTATATCGAGTTATGGATTCACGCAGGAAGTGTGGCAAGCACGAGGGAAGCACTTAATTTGAGTGTCAATATATTTAGCACGAAAGTACTAATTGGGGACACTATTTTTACGTCTCCTACTGGAGATGGGATCGCCGTTTTACGCTGTCATCTGAGCCACGCGAAGGTTCAACAATTTTAAGGTCAAGGGCAGAAACCTTAATTTCTCAGTTATCTTAGTATCTTGAGTATTGGTCCGGTCCCGGGAATCGAACGCGCGACCTCCCGCCCTGCAGTCAAGCGCTCTACCGACTGAGCTAATCCTTTCGCGGTTTAAACTCTACTCTCCGCGTAGCAACTCTAGCTTCTTCATTGCGGAATATGGGTTATTCTAATCCGAGATAATGGTGGCTAAGTAGGCCGGTAACTGCCAAAACCTATCACTATTGAGAGACTTCAGCTACAGTGAAGCTACATTTAGACGAAAGATTTTTCCTCGTCGAGGCATAGTTTAATAGTCGTTACTGAAATCACTGGAAAGTCAACCTCTATTTGCGTGTCACAAACTGGTAGAATAAAGCGAAGTTATTGCTTGAAACGCAGTAGTTTTGTCAAGTTCCCACTCTCAGATGATTGAATACTGGGCATCCTATTCGGAGATCAGGGCAGGAGAAGTCCTTCTAAAGTTGCATTTCGTTTCCTTTACAGATGGTGTCAGCTCATTCCTCTCAGGTAACGGCGTTGTCTTTCTCACCAGACGATCGCGTTCTTGCTTCCTACAGCTTCGGGGACTCCAAGATCTGCTTCTGGCAGGTAATGAAAAGGACTGAAAACACTGAATACGGGGAAGGGAGGGCCAGGGGGGCGTTTCGCTCTTTGTTCGCAACTCGTAATAATTAGTATCCACGTGTAGTGTCTTCCAAATAGACCATTGCCAAATCCAGACCTTGAGATAAGGTGGGGCGGGGGGCGGTCTCCATAAAATTTTTTTCCGCCCTTGGTGCCTCAGTTTGGTCTAAAAATAAGGGGGACCGCCCCCTCCCCCCCCGGGCGCCAACCTGGGATCCGAAACTGTAGACCCTTCCACGATCTTTTCAACTTTTGACTGGGACTAGTTAGCAAAAATCTGTCAACACGGCTGGAAGGACAAGGGGGGTACTCCCTTATATAAGTCGTATAGGTATGCGCTGCCCCAAAGGGTGGGGTTTTTGGGCCTTTTTGGTGTGAAAACGGGTATACACTTTGCCGATTTTGGTCTGGAATCGGGTGTGGTTTTCGAGGGAACTACGGGAGCGTATGAATGAAGTTGTCGTTTCAACTCCAAATGAATAAGAACGAAATAGAAATATGCGAATTCAAAATGCATTTGAAAAATTTTTTGTTTGCGCTCTAATCTAAGTAATGATGACATAACCTCTGCCTAAAGGCCAGGTATGAAAACGGGTATGGAGTTTAGAGGTCTGGTCTGAAAACAGGTGTGGAAAATGAGATAACCGGGCAGCACAGCCCGACGAAGAATTCCCAGGAGCAACCCCACTTCCGCCCCTCCCCCCTTGGGGTGTAAAACCAATACATTTTCCAAGTCTGACAGCGATTTGTTGATTTGTTGAAAAATATGGAAGAGATATCTCGTGCAAAGTCGCAGAATGTTACAGACATTTGTATGGTGGGGGCCAAGTTTGTGCCCCTGACCATACAATCGTCTGTAAAATTCTGCGATTTTGTGAAGCAATATCTTCGCTCACTTTTTACGTATCACCTGTTCATTTTGTAAAATGTCCTTATTTTCAAGGCGCTCTTTCCAGTAGTGTCGATGGATATTCGCTTACTGGTCTTAATTAAAAGTTGAAAAAACCCGTCGAAGGGTTTGTTACCGATTATATTAAAGGAAGGGCGCGTTTCAGTGAACAAGAAAATTCCGAGCGATCCATGCATTTATACTTTGCCTTGGCTTCTCCTAAATTTCTAGAACAGAAGGACAACCTCGCGATGAAACCGTAAACTTCCATTTTTTTCCGAGCAATTTGTGAATTTAATGGTTTGAGTTTCAAAAGTCGACTTTTTTTTGGATTGTGTTTCAGAATCTTTTTCTAGCAAATTTCAATTTGTTCTCGTTTATACATTTACGGTATTTTGATCGAATAAAAATCGCCCTCATGTGGTGAGAAATGTAACTAGTCACATGAGAGTCCTACAGCACTTTCTTTTTAACCGTTGCAGACTGGTTCGTCGCTGTTTGGCATGTTGGGATCGTCTCTTAAATGTGTGCGATCTTACACCACGGTTTCCCCGTCGCCGAAAATGTCTCCTGCTCTATTGAAGCTTATACGGCTGGTGTGGATTAATCACAAGAATGTCATTCTACTTATGGCAGATGGGACGGAATACAAGTATACTGTTTAGGGGAAACGATACATTCTGTTCAAAGAACAACTTGTAACGATTTTACTAGGTCTTAAAACGCATGCCAGCAAGAGAGACTCGTTTTACATAAGAATTTCGTTAAATGGACATTGCAAAGGATTTTATTCTGGAGGTGTTCTTCCGGTGAATTAAGTAACTGTGGACTCTACACAAGACGTTTGGAGTACATTATTGATGGGAAAATGGAAGCGTTCAAAATAAAATAAATTATGTGATTGAAACTCGTTTGTTGATTTCTTTTCAATGAACAGTAACGCTTTCGAAGAAAAAAAGTTTTTCATTGCTTTTTTTTTTAAATGTGTGATTTAAGTTACATGATCAGTTCAACCTGTTTTAGGTTTCATTTTACAGGGAAAGGGGCTTCCTTCTTCTTCGCGATTGTTCCAACTCATTACTTTGTCAAGTGAAGACGAACTCTGCTGACGGTCGAATTCCACGTTCATAATGAGAAGGAACATTTTATAGTGGCTTGTTTACGTTTTCCTCAAAACGTGAAACTAAATCCTGTTTTGCAGAAGGATACGATGTAATCCAGCACACATTATTTTCACCATTAAAATTCTGAAAATACGACATTTACTTACACCATAAGTTCTTCAGTTCAGTTCAAGAGGGACGATAGTAAGTGGCGGAAATATGTGTGTTTCTCTCAAAATACAGTTACAAAAATGAATAACATAGTAAAGTCGTAATTGATAAAGGTCTGTAATTTTATTTTATAAATATTTTGGCAGGATTTTTCTTGGTAAATATAGCTCTATAACCATTATAAATTTAATTAACTAATGATAATTACAAAATGTCTGATTTTTCTTTCCAAAAGCTTAAGAAAATAGTCCCTGGTCATTTCTATTAAATTGCATGAAAACCTCTTTAGCATGTATAATCTCAATCTTCAGATCCTGTGACCTGCTGTTACAAGTCAACACTGTCAATAACACAGAAGGAAGCTCTTCTCGCAGGGTGCCCGAGAATGAGATTTGCAAAATTTCTGTTCACATTTCAGCTGATACATGCACAAACTGTAGCTCCCTGATCTGTTATACCACTTATGTGCCTTCAGTATAATGATTTCCATTTCTCTGGGGTGTTTCACTGATTCAAAGCAATGTTCCACTGAATCATCCATGTTTACTTTGCTTGGGCTGCAAAAAAAGCAAGAGGATTGATAATAAACATAGGGGCAAGCTAATAATGTTGTTGTTTTAATCTGATGTTAATTTATGACACTGTATGTAAACTACAATGTAGAGAAGAAATAAAATCACACCTCAGTCATAGCGGGGTACAAAAGCCCATGCTCAACTTGTAAACAACTTTTTGGGCTAGACTATTATTTACCTCATATCTTTTTAAACAGATGGTGACAACGAAACAACTCGACCACAACCAGTTGCAAAAGTAGTTGAGACACTGTACCATATTTTGGCTTAAATGGCGCATTCATGATCTTGTGCTTGTGATCCCCCCTCCACCCCTTATCAAAGTTGCTAGCAATACACGACTATGCATGCTCAAAACTTGGAGGGAGGAGGGAGGTCAGTATTATACATGTATCTCACAGTCTTGCGACTAGCAGCGATTTGAAGCTAGAAAGTTTGTTTTTTGTCGGAATGTCTCAACATTTTTGCAACTGGTTGTACATGTAGCTTCAAATCAATGGCATTTCAGGATCAAATGTGTTAAAACTATTTTCAGTCAAATGACAAATATATTTGGATACCCTCACATCTTGAAAGTAGTTCAATGGTTTTGTGCTCCAGAAAACATTAGAAGGCACTACATGTTTTATGACTGTTTTTCTCTCAAAGATCCCAATTGAAGGCACTGTTTGAACAGAATCGACTGGCAAAGGGACAAGTCATAATCACTTGTTACTACAGTCCACATGTTCATGTCAGCCAGATGGTGGTCTAACCATTTGCAAAGCAAATTAAGGAAAAACCTCTGCACTCAGTAATTACTATCAGGGGCGTATCCAGGATTGTTCTTAGGAGGGTCGCACCACTAAGGAAAGGTGCAACTGACTGGTGACATAAATAAGTTTTAATACAGAATACCAGTTGTATTAGAAAGCCGCACGTCATCTCAGGGGGGGTTTGCATACGCCCTGCACTCTCCCCCTAGATCTGCCCCTGACTATCATCTGCCACTCTGTAGACTGTAATATCCAGCCCAGATCATACCACCACATGTAGTTTTTAAACGGCAGAGATTTTAAGAGTCTGACCTTTTCTTTATGCTTTTTGCTGGCTCTCCTTGAGCTGCCGGAAACTCTTCTGTTGCCATACACTTTACGCGCTTCTTCCCTCTCCTCTGCTGTGATGGCATGGTCATCAAGCATAACCAAGCTTGGAAGATGGCTTATAACATAACACCTGCAAAAAAACAACATGGTAGAATCACTCTTCTTTCATTGATAAATAACAAGAAAATAAGCTTGCCCAAAGAGATGGAAGGCTGCCTTGCAAAAAAGAAAAAAAAATAGGTGACCCCTTACATAACATAACATAATGTTAATTTTTATTAGATTCCTATAAACAGAAATGGTATTACTTTTAAACTATTAGAATTATAATTCTAATAATTTATAAAATAATCAAATAAATAGATAGTATTGAACAATAAAAAGTAATAATAGGAATCTCTATTTCCCATGCTTATGTTTCATGGAATACCATAAAATTCCGAAAATAAGCCCCTCCCTGTATAAGCCCAACTACAAGCTAGAAAAAAATAAATAAATAAAAAAATAAAAAAAATAAACAAATAAACAAATAAAAAAAATAAAAAATAAAAAAATAAAAATAAAAAAAAAACTACAAGCTAGCCCAATCAACTTTGAAATGCAAATTTCCCTCTGTACATAAGCCCCTCGCAAAGGGCCTTTGAAAAATATAAGCCCCAGGGCTTATTTTTGGAATTTTACGGTAAGTTTCTCGAAGTTGAAATGCTTAATTCATAGACATAGTAGCCACGCTTTTTACCCATATGGATCAATATTGTTTAAAAGACAAGAAAAGACCGCAGGAAAAGACAGCACAAAAGACGGTTTTCCATTGTTTGCTTAAAAGACCATGTCAAGCAAAATTTTGTCTTGAAGGACACAATGCTTTAAGGCACAGCAAACCCCTGAAAAAAAAACCTCCGTCTGAAACCCAATGAATGTTTTTGTTAGACTACCATATACATACCTCTATATCTGCCTGGATTTATGAAAACTGGGTCAGCAAACATTTTGTAGATTGTTATAACTTCCCCTGTCTTAGCTTGTTTTATACTGTGTTGTTTGCTTATGTCATTTTATTTTATCTAACTTTTTTTGGAGTGGGGTGGGGGCATTGTTTTGTGGTTAGGGATTTGTGTGAAAGTGGCCATGGAGGGAATTTCATGAATTTGCATTCTTTCTACCCCCCACCCCTCTCCCCTCTCTCTCTCTCTGTCTCCTTCCCTAAAGGGTGGTTTTCTGTCCCTACCCAGAATTCTCTATTACAAGTGACAGTTATTTGAAATCAATGCACCTAAAGCTGGTTTCTTAATTGCCCATGGCACAATGTTGTGTGATGTGGGAAGGGGGAATTATCACTGGTTACATTGTGAGCAATAACATTTTATAAACTGAAATTTGGTATTCCTACCCCTAAACTTTGTCACTCTCACAATAATTTGAGGAAAAAAATAAAGAAAAATAAATATTTTTTGACATTACCTGTAATCCTTGTACTGGTGATACGTGCCACCATTAAAATAACTTGGAGCTGCTTCATTATTCATCATGCTGAAGTATTTCAGGTTTGGAAAGCACATGGCTACAGTCTCTATAAATGCGCTCAAATTTGTAATTTTATTGTGGTTTACCCACAAAATGTGAAGTGACCCAATTACAGGAAATTTAACATGACTAGTGAGATTATTGTAATCCAGAATTAATGTATTCAGATTGTCAGTGTCTCTCAAAAACTTGAAGTCCCTATGATTGGTTATTAAGGAAAACAGGTGCTAAATGAAAAGGAATTAAAAGGCCATACTACAGAATGGAAAAAGGCAGACTCAAGCAAACGAGGAACAACATGGCTAGAACTTAACCCAGCTTCTGTTGCACCTAAGAGTACTGCTACATGTTCTTTCTCCTCAACTTGATGCTAGCTACCTAGTTCATGCAAAAATATCCCCAGAAAAGGGCTGTCATGGTGGGGGATGGGAATTTCCCCTGGCTGCCATGAACATGAGCCTATTTGCATCTGCCTCGTCCCCAGTCGCTCGCAATCACTGGGGGAAATTTGAGTTAATTATTAGGGAAAGAGGGGACAAAGGGAGTTCCTTCCCATCACTCCCCACTCGCACTCTACGCTCGTTCCCATCATCCCTCTCTTGCGCTTCTCACTTGTCTTGCGTGCTCACAAGTTCCCCAATCCCCACTAATAGACTTGGAAAAGCCAGTGAAGGAGGCAGTATTTGCTTGGAAAATATAGGATAGGATTTGTGACAATTTCGTTGAAAAACAACATCCTTAAGTACTCACATGGAGGCTCAAGGGATGTCTGACTACTGCACATGTGAATCCCTTTATTAAACCCCCACCCCTTAGAATTACTAGCTTGGCTTTGAGTTCTGATACCAAACATTTGAATTTCCTGCAATGATGTAACTAAGAGCATCAACTCTTCAATTAAAAGTAATAATATTCTTGATCACAAATGACTAGCAATTTGTACAAAATCGCTCAAACCTCTGTGTAAGGATTTACTGGCAGACTAGTATTTATTTAAAAAGGTAAATCAGTGTGTGAAATGTTCTGAAAACTACCTTCCTTCTCCTTAAGTCTTCAACTTCAGAGCATTATACGACAATGTTCGCTTAAGGTGGCTGAACACAGTTTTGTGGGCGGTCAGCAGTAAATTGCGTGACAGTGAGTGTTTTAATTAGACAAACAAACATGGCAGCAAAAAAGCAGTGGTACACAGAGGACAATTTCTCAAAATCTAGTCATTAATATTTTGTGATATTTGGCAGAATTTTTACTTTTATCGTATTCTAAATAATGAGAACTTTAAAATGAAAGTTGAACAGACGAATTTTGTTACACATTTAATAATTACAGTACAATAATATATCACTGATTATCTAAAACCCGCCTGTTAAAATTTGGTCAAATAAGTTTCAAATGGTAATGATTAACTATAGTAAGCTGTGTGCAAGTCTATAGGAACATCTAATGAGCGAATTTTATGTAAACTGAGCAAAAGTGGAATTTTAGGTTGTATTCAATCGTTCATGCTGCCATGGAAACTAGTAAAACTGAAATTTTACCTGGCAATCAAAATCTTTCATCAGTATATTTTTCACTTGCCAAGTTTCAGCTTGTGAGCTGCAACCTTTCCCTTGTCATGATTTGGTAAATGAATACACTCACAAACTGCCAAAACTGTGTTCAGCCACCTTAAATTATTAACACCGGCCAGTCTGGGAGATTTCGGCACATCCCAATTTATTCATAATGCATGTAACAATCTTATACAGTCCCTATTTCATGCTACTTCAAATGAACAGAGTCGAAACATGTATGCATAATAAATATATGGGGCTGAGCAGAAATCTTACTCTTTACAGACAACGATTTAGTCTTCAATATCACTACAGGCAGAAACTGCACAAGGATACGACAAATTGTTGTGGCTCAAATCCAACGCTGTAATGTCACCGAAGCTCAACTTTTTGTGCCAGCCTTCGGGAAGTTCACTCAGATCTCGATAAGCTAGAGAAATTCTTCCAGGGTCGCTAGGATCAGGCCAACTTATTGAATTCATCGTAAAAAATTCGCTGTGGCATGCCACTTCACCGGTGTTTAGCGCACGTCCGCACGTCTCGACTATAAATTGCGTCACTCTTTTTTTTACACGGGTAGTGTTAGTATCAAATTTCTGAGTGTGCTAAAAATAACTTTAGCACAAGTGATAGAAAAAAGCACATGATTTTAGGGAGTATTTAATACTTTTCTCATAAGCATTAACAGTCACGTTGTAAATTGATAAAATCTTCTTTCGGCAATTCTTCTGACAAGTTAACCCACCCTACCTCCACTGCCTTTTACTTTTTTTCAACTTCTTTTTTATTTGAGCCCGCAATCATGACCATGAAAGAAATAAACAACCGCCATTTTCAAAATGGCTACCGTAGATGAGCTAAAAAACGGTAAGAAAGTGCTGATTTATTTTGGCAGATTTCCCATTGTTCATCGGTTATTGAAGGCACAGATTTCCTTTATTATCTTTCTCATCAGTTTTAAAAGAAACTTTAGAAAACAGAGGCGTTCTTGGTCAAATTCGAGCTCGAATTCGAGCGGAAGTCTTCAGCGCATTGGATGATCAGGTTGGAAGCTATAAACTATCATAAGAGCCAGAAGAACATGGACATGAAGTACATGAAGTTAAGCTCTCGTGAATTAAATAAGTCTTTTTGCTATTTATAGACTGAAGCAAGACCGACACTATCAAATGAGAATCTTCTCATTAATGAATTGATCAGAGAATACTTGACGTTCAACAAGTACAAATACACAGAATCTGTGCTTTTAGCAGGTACATTGAACACTTATGTCTTGTTTTTTGCGAGTTCATTTTTTTCTCCAAGTGACTGAATGCTAATAGTGATAATTATAATAATAATACCCATCAAATTGTTTCCTATCCTAGAAAGCCTGGACCCTCATAAATCATAAACTAACCTAAAACCTGGACCAAATGTCTTAATTCTTTTCTTAAACTCTTCACTTCAAGTATACCCACCTTTTATTAGGCAGCCTAGGTCTCCCAAGTGCTTTAACTGTTGGAACACATTTCATTTTACAGTATTGTTCCATTTGTTCCCTTCCCCACAGAAACAGGCCAGCCTAAGGATCCAATGGACAGACAGTTTCTTGTTCAGGAGCTTAACATCACAGAAGACCAGACTGCATCACCTTCCATGTAAAGTGAAAAATGTTTCTTTTCTGAACGCAATAAGTTGTTTCAAGACTGTTACTCGGCTCATTGCTATAATTCTCCTGCAAAGCTAAATGCTGTGAGAAAAATATTTTTTCTCCTTCTACATATTTGTTTGTGGAGGTGTGTGCGGAAGAGCGGTTAACACCTCGAACTCTGGATATGGAGCTCTAGGGTTCAAGCCACACCCTTCATGTTGTTTCCTTAGACAAGGAACTTTACTCAACTTTGTCTCTCTTCACCCAGATGTAGTAATGGGTACCAGTGACAAACTGCTGGGGGGTAACCCTGCGATGGACTAGCATCCCATCCAGGGGGGAGTAGCAATACTCCTAGGCTTGCTTCTTGCTACGGAAACCGGAAATAAGCTCTGGCCGTGTGGGCCTTTGACTCGTGTGCGCCTTTACCTTACCTTAAAGTTTTACATATTTTGTAGAGAGCTCAATACTACCCTAATGAAATCCTCAGCGTGTCCTATGTTTCTAGTTTAATGCAAAAACTGAGATTTTCTAGTTGCCCAAAGCCAAAGGCAAGTTACGATGGGACCCTGCTGGACCACATACTTATACCTGTGTTGAGATTCCAGGAAGAATCAATCCATCTTTCTTTCTCCCACTTTTTTCTCCTTCTCCTAAATGTATGTTACATTTACATTTTATCATTTTTACATATGATCACTCTAATGGACAAAGTTTTCTTGTAGGCCCCTTTTGTATGAGATGTTGGCTTATTTTCTCCAAGGGGGCCACAGAGAGGGAAGAAGATTGAGAGGTTTGAGAGATGAGTCGCTACAACCTCGTACTGCAGGTAATATACAGTCATAAATACCTCAATCAGTGTCCCCCTCAGCCTTAAGAAATGGGTTGTATAGAGTTTCAAACATCTTGCTTGAACCCATAAGCATCCCAGCCCACACTTATTAGACTTATTATGGGCTGGAATCCCCTTTTCCAAGTCCTTATAAGTGTAACACTGTTATGAAACTGCCACCATGACACTTAAACACTCGTCAAGAGAGAATAATGTCTAGCCCTAAGAATATGTGCATTTCACAAAAGTCTTTTTAGACCAATAATATTAAACACTTAAATTAATTGGAAGTTGGTTTCCGGAGGGATCTGCAAAGTTTTATTCAGTGTTGTCAAGAGAGAATTCAATAGTCGCCATTACAATAGTCCACATTTTTTGCTTTTGATCGGGAGTCAACAGGACTTGATGCAAACGTCCCATTCACATATTGCAGCCAATGCCCTAAGATTTCCTCTCTGTCCCATGATTCTCTCTTGCACTTGTACAACAGTGAACAAACAGTGAACATAGTCTATAGGTGCATTCCATTGGGATGATCAAAGCTGTCATCAAGAGCCGGGGGCCGGGGATTTCCCCCCGGCTACTATGAATGTGGTCCCTGGCTTCTTTCATTGGAAAAAGGAAGAAAAGTAGAAGTAAAAGAAACTCCTAGCTGTTTGATTCACCGTCCAGTTGTTGTATTTACCCGGCAACTTGAAATCTTAGTGACATCCCTGGATGATCAGGATCAGTTGATCCTAGTGATCCTGGATTACTGATCGTGATCTGGATCATCTCAAAGGAATGCATGTACCCTATATGTAATACCTCCCATAGAGCCTGGAGTACCTTGGGCAATGGGGTACCAATATAATAATCAAATGCCCCTCCCAAAGAAGAAAAGTCTTCATAACTTTTATTGGGATTATATTAAAAGAAAATCCTTTTGTTTTTCCTCTTAAGAGTAGTTCCTACCTCATGAAGTACACATTTTCATGTTGCATATCTGCATTATTGTTCTCTGTCTTCCCTCAATCAAAGATTTGCTTTCATTTTTATGCTTTCGAAGGTGATCTTTATCTGTAAATATGTTTGCATCAAACACTGCAATGTTGATACCCCTCAAAATAAATTATTATTTCTTCTTACCATTTTTTGTCTGTATTTTTTCTTTTAACAGAATTGCGACAGAGAAGACATCCAGATGGGTTGCTGCACACACAGGACAGAGGTACTCTTTACTCTTTATTTTCATAGAAGATGTGCTTTTTTAACCTGCATACTAGCATTGATTTCCTTTCCAAAACACAAGAAGGCAGGTGGTGTAATATGCAGTTTTGAAGTTCTTTCTTGCACCCCATGATCTCCCACCCCAGGAAATGACTGCTATGAAGGCTTGTGCTGAGAGCATCTTTTATTTTTTGAAAGGTTGATGGGTTGTCAGGACTCCTATTACAATCCTGGCACATGTATTGTCATTCTAGAGAACTACTTCCTTTCTTTTGACTTTGTTGACTTGCATAATATTATGTACACATCACGTAACCAGCATTAGAAAAAAAGAAAAGCTAAACTAATGGGGTTTATTTAGGGTTTATTTAGTGTGACTGTAGTAATGCAGGGGTGACACAGCCAGAGGAAGGTCAGGAAATAACAGTCTTTTAAAGGTCAAGAAACAGCCAGGGAAATTTTTGAAAAGTCAAGTAGCATCTTAAGAGGGACCCCTCCCTAAAAGCAACACCCACATGTAGACTGTGGTCAGTCCTCACTGCCCTTCAGTTATCTTCTTTGACTCTCTTTAATATGGACAGCTCTCAGCTCTAAGATGGTCGTCACTTAGGCCCAGTTTAGACGCCGAACTTTTTATAAGCCGAACCTAACAAATTGAATTATGTACAGGAAAAGTTCGGCGTCTGAATCGATAAGGAACGCCTATTTCAATTTTGGAACGGTTCAGTCGTTCTTCCCTCCTTGCCCGGGCCGGGAATTACAACTTTGGAACGACTTTGATTCAAAAGTCAAACTTTCCATACGCCGAACCTAATGCATAAATTAACATAACGTATTTGGCAAGAAGTTTAACTCAGAGAGCATTTTTCTCCTTTTAATTTTAATTCGGCTGGAAGTAAGATCGGTTTCTTAATCAATTAACCTGGTCTAAATAATTTGGGTCGGCTTTAATTCAAAGTGGGTGCGGTTCAGGAAAAGTCCGGCGTCTGTACCTGTCCTTAGAGCCTGTCACAATATAACCTGCCATCAGGCGGTCCTTCTTTCACGCTCCCCAGAAAAGAAAAGAAGAAAAGAACGCCTGATCGCAAGTTAGTCCCAGTGCTGCAACACCGCACTGTCAAGTTTAAGAGAGTTGACTGAGTGTATTCTATGTTCTTTTTTTTCTGTCACTTGTCAAGCAGATGAAAGAAGACTTCATTCAAGCTTTGGTCATGACCCTGAACCTGTTATTGTACGAGGAGGGAGAAGATGACGCCCGATAAATAATGCCCATTAAGACAAAAAAAGAGAACGACTCGAGAAAAGCAGCAAGTATTAGGCAAAATTGTAGGATATTCAATTCTGTGAACTTTATTCCTTGCTTTTCTAAAAGCACCAATAATTTGCTCTCACAATAGTAATAAAATGTTGCATATTTTTCTGTATATGTAGCAAGTAACACCCTTCGAGAAGTTTGTAACATTGGCTAATAGTCGGTCTAAGAACGAATACTATAGTAACTGAACATTCCAGTGCAACTGTTAAATTTAGTGGACCATCTCTCAGCCAGCAACAAAGAAGTTTCATTTTATTTCAGCGGTGTTCAAGAACGCTTTAGCATGATAAAAAAGAGTACCAAGTTTTAGAATGATATGTTGGATATTAAAGAGGATATGGTTCAAGACATACTCTGGTTCAATATCACAGGGTCTTTTTTTTTCGCGGGTGGCGGGATGCTTCGGTGTGGGCCAAAGATATGTGGAAACCGCGCATGAAAAGTCTCTGTCACCCAGCGTAGGTTCCGCAAAGTTGTAGCTAAAGATTTTACAGACGAAAGTGATTCATCACTTTGAAACTTGACAAGTTTACTTGTTGTAAGGCGCTCTTTCTTCTTTGGTTTTTTGCTCAATACTCCTTGTCAAAAGTTGGAAAAACCCTTTGAAGGGACTATGTGTGATGCGTCTATCCTATGTCGAAAACTTTGGCAAATGTCAGCCACTGTTTATAACAGAAAGGGTAGATCTTTTTCTTTCATGGCAATGGACAGCTCTCATTCCAAGCAGATTAATACGGCAATTTCAAGAGTACAAAAACAAAACCGAAACCGAAACCATCAATACACCCAAACGTTCAATTTGTGCATAAGAAGCCGAGTTGCACAGGTCTCCCATACAGCAGCTAAAGTCGCATTTCACAACATCCGGGCCTTCACATGTTGGATTATATGCTGTACATAGCTTGTTTGAAGTACATCTTTTACGGAACAGTTTACTGGAGTAAGTGTTTTCTTCCTCCTTGCTCAGTTTTAGACATTCGTCGTATATGTGCGGGCACGTGTGTGCTTGCTGGTAAGACTCGCAGTGCGACCATGAAACATCGCTAGTGCATATGTAGCACTTCACGCCTGTGAAAGACACCAGAGACTAGTTTATCTTATTCTAGTGTAAGATATGGTTATACACAGGTTTTTTCAGGTCTGTATACTTTGGTTTGCTTTTACTTTTAATTAGCCTTCGCTGTAGACGCTACAACAAGTGGGCGCGCGGATACTCTGCTACTGCACGGTCACGCTGAGACTATGGGCCTGTTTATGTGAGGTAAGCCAACCCGCCGTGCTAGGGCTGGCTTGGATCATCAATCAATCAATCAATCAATCGTTTATTTATCCACGTAACGTCTAGTGAGCTAAAAAGCTCGTTCCAAATACGTACGTGTTAACATGAAATTGTCGTATAATCTAGAGAATTAAAAATATATTATATATATACAACAACTAGATTTAACATAAAAACTAAAATGTACAACTGTAAATTTCACTATATAAGAATTAAGATGGCTAAAAATTGCTATGAAGACGTATGAATAGATAAAAGCATGTATTGTTTCCTCATAAAATTTGTGTTGTGTTTACATGGAAAGGCTGACCCGCCTTCTCATATAAACACAATGACAATTTTAAAGGAGCCGAGACAGCCCGGTAAAGTGGGCCAGCCCTGCTAACCAGGCTGGCTCATCTCATAGAAACAGGTTCCATAGATTTAGTGCGTTCTCGAGAACAAGACCTGATTCTTTTTTTATGATACGCGAAATGCCATCTCTCGAAATACTCGGTGCGATTTTTGTACCAGAAAGAAAATGCCATGCGACGATTCATGCAAGTACTACACTCCGTACTGTATCGATTTTAGGCAGTTTTGTGTCGTGACAGTTCACGTTATAGATTTCGTGCTGGCATCACACTTTAGTCTATCCAGTGTGGTGTGAACATAGCTAAACATCAAAAACCAATTGCGATTGACTCTAGTTACAAAAACTATCAGCGTTGATTAAATCCTGCCTTCACTAATACGATTCCTACGGAAAAAAGGATAATTTGGTATCTTCTATACTACTTTAAGTAAAGCTCGCCGTCTTTATCGATCTCCTACAGGGGCGTGTTTATTTTCCGATCTATCAGATCTCACTCAGCCTCATTCAGCTTGACTTTCCTGTTTACATTAATGTGTAGAGACAAAGTTAAAACGTTTCATTGATACTTTTTTTTTCGATTAAATTTTCTCAAGATGATACCTTTGCAGATATCCCACTGTTTATCTCGATCAAAGTTGTCCGTGGTGGCGCACCAATAGGAAGCTGATGGACCTCCCCATATACAAGTGTCGTATTGTTTTCCTTCGTATGTAAAGGGGAACACGCAGCATTTGTTTGACACCGTTCTTCTCGTTCTCCCACATGTAACAGCAGTGTCTCCACACACTGAAATGAAAGGACAATACATAAATTTGAAGGGGTTGTGTCATGGAAGAAACTGCTTGTAAATGACAAAATTTTTCAGCTTTTGTTCTCTAAAAAAACATACCTTGTAAGCGTTATACCAAACGTTTCAAACAACCAAAGTGCACTCTGAAAAACTGTTTAATAAGGCTATAAACAAGTTTTCAAAACACACAATAGACCTCTTTAGCACGTATGTTTCGTTTTTCCAATAAAGGTCCCAGGGGAACTTGAACCCTTTGTTTCTTCATAAATTATGCGTAGATATGCACGCGAATAACACGAAACTTGAAAGAAACAGTTCCATTTAACAATAATTCCTCGAGCCCGAATGGGCTGAGTCAATAGCCCATGAGGCCGAATGGGCTATTGACTCAGAGGCCATGAGGGCGAGAGGGATAATTGTTTTAGGAAAATCCAACTAGTTGGTCAAAAACATTGAGAAAAAAAAAGTTTAGCTAGTTAAAGATAGAATTTATAATCCTTTTTTGCTGCCAAAAAACTCGCGCTTTTCTCTACTAGTGGGCTATAACATATAGCCTAGTAGTAGCTCAACCAATAAGAACGCAGCATTGATAATAGACCACTAGTTGGATTTTACTAGAGAGGGTTATCACCATGACTTGTATTGGGAAAACAAAACATACAAGCTAACGATCGAGGTCCATTGCAATCCGTTTCAATCTTTTTCGACTTTGGCCATCCGTACCTTCTTTTTTATTTGCTTTCAGTTGTTATTTTAATGTTTTGAGTGATTATTGAGTAACTCAATTTGGTGGCAGTTTCTTCTGTTTGAATTTTGATAAATGTCCTCACACAACTCCTTTAAACGAAGATTGAAAGTAATTTTAACTGATGAATCAGTGCGTTATATCAAGAGGCGTGGTAGCCATTATGGTTCTTTCTTATAACTGATTTTGTGCGAGCTATCAGCCGCACCAAAAGGTTAGACTCGGTCATGGAGGGGGTAGGCTATAGAGAGAAAATGTTATATCCGTGTGGCTGGTGTGAGAAAGCATTTGCAACCCTTCACATTTAACAGTTTAATTTCAAAGTTTTGAGGGTGTTAAAGCCTGAATAAGAAATGTAGTGAAACTTTAATACTTAATACGGCCACTGTTTGCCCGTAAAAATATAAATCTGGTGTTATATTAATCATGAGGGTTTTAGGTCTTAAAGGAAAGACTTATATAAGGGGGAGAGGTGTTGTTAAGTATTCATGAATTCAGCGCAAAAGTACGAATTTGCTAATGGTTGAACATTTGAATTTGTGGGCAGTTTAATTCAAGACATGTACGACATTTTTACTTTTGAATGATGTTCATTTTTACCAAGGAGTGAATGACAAGAGAGCAAACATACATCTTGGTGAATGTATTAAAACATTAACTGTGCTTATTTATAACAACACTGACACGCTTTAAAATTATGGCATACGTACCTTTTTGAAGAATTGTGAAGAATGATATTTCTAACAGCAGCGCGAACTTCATTCCGCGTTCTCTAACCTGCTCAAGTTGTCGGGTATTTACAGTGACTAGTTTCACAACCGAAAATTTAATTACTTATTAGTGCGACAAGAAAATCACAGTTCGAAGTAAGAAGAGTTTTTTGTTTTAGGGCTTAAACTGTTCACGCGGACTTTCTTTCAGTTCTCCCCTGGCGGTTCAGTAAAACTCCAGGGCCAAAACTCCAACTCAATAACATGAAATGCACTGCGCTCCGAACGGCGGAAATAAGTTACCTTGTTTGAACCTCAGAAATCGTAAAACGGTCTCTCATACAACGCTTCTAAAACTGTTAGAGTTTGGTCAAAAATATAATGGCAAATATAATGATATGCTTATTTTACCTTCTTATTATGTATAATACCTGCTGAGAAATATTTTCCCAATTATCGGGGCAAAAGGAGGTTTTTTAAACCCTCAAGAGAAGTGTAGTAGTTGATAATCCTGTTAACTTTTGTTTCCGGTTTCAGAAATTAAGTAGAGAGGGAAAATATCTTATACTAGTTATAATATATGAAGTGCAGGAATGTTACATCGAGGTGGTTGTTTTTTCTGCTGTACATTTTAAGGCGCCGCAGGATAATTTTCTAACCAGTTGAATCGTGTTTAATACCTGCATCGATTTTCATTAATAATATATTACCGAATGTTTTAATAATTTTTTGCCTTTTTAGGTGGTTTTTCAAAGCGTTTTCTTCGTGTTGTGTTGTCGCAGCAAATATTTATAAATCGCTTCAAGTTTGCACGCATGTTTATTTTTGAATTCCGCATCAGATTCTGATTAGGGCTGTTGTCATGGAAAGCCGGGGTATCTCAATCTTTTGACGATTAAATAATTGGCTCTATATAATACTTGTTTTACATTTTAATGGTGCTTTAACTTAAGGAGCTTTTGCTCACTTCTTACACCGAGCGTTTCCTCTTGCCGCAGGTCTTTTTAATGCTTAATCGTAGTCCGAGCCCCTGTTGCTCGCTCTGCCCGCACAATAAACGTGGGATATAACCATAACACATTAACGCATCTTTTTTTTTTTTTTATTGTGAAACCATTCAACCCTTATGGCGTCAATTTGAATCTTTCATTAAAGGCTCCCCTTTTACTCTTAGTTCAGTAGAAGTCATTGTAACCAACCTTAATCCTACCCACAAAGATCTCCTCACTCGAATTTGTAACTATCTTATTAATGTTACAACAATACTATGTGAACTGTCCGCAATATACAGCTCCATGAACGAAAGTCGAACTGTCAATCTACAGAATTACTCACGTCTAAATTATCAAAGAGCGTTTGAGCATTGAACATTTTCGTTATTCTTATAATTATTATAAAGACTTAGATACCTTCTCCCAGTCTTAGGCCCGCTATGATGTATTATGTTCGCCCAGTGGTAACCATCTACAGTAGTACATTTGCTATAAACTTAGTCCTTTTACCTTGGTCCTTTCTTAACTTACTTTGTAACATCCAAGTAATATGTTCATCAGTTAGTTCTCATACCAATAATATTTGTAACATCAGTTGCCCATAAGAAATGAAAATAAATGGGAAGGACAGTCGCCCTTCTCTTAGCAAAAAGAAAGTAGGACTTCTCGCCTGGGGCTACCGCCATGCTGATTTGTCTCAATGACCACGAAATATGGTACCGGGCCATACCGAGGAGTTGATACGTTTGCTTCAGTAAATTGGTATCGTAATTATTATTTACTTCATGGAGCTCAGTAGATGAAAAAAAAAAAAAAAAACAGACTGGCGATAAATTTTAAAACAAAAAGTGTTCTCAGAACTTCTGTCATTATTGTTAATTGCATAGTGAGCAGACCAGGGGGCCCGTTTCTCAAAAGGCCAGGTAAGATAACTTTTCGGGCCCAAAGGCAAATTTTAATCACAAAACTTGTTCAAAAGTTGCACATTTCCTAGTCACAAACCACTCAATTTTGCTTCGTTAACTGCTGCTTACATTGTAGTATTTTCAAAATTATTGAAACTTTGATCGAGATTACAAACTCGACAAACATAACAAGGCTTTTCGGGCCCTGAAAGTTACCGGGACTTTTGGAGAAACGGGCCCCTTATCTTGAGTAAGTGCTTAAAAAGGCAAATTAAAAGTTGTGACCGTTATAATTTGACGTCACAAAGGGTAGAAAGGACCTGGATCCGCACGGGCTCTAGGGGCGAATGGGCTGAACACTGTACTCGCTGAACACTGCGGTGCGCGCGGCCAGACTGGTCATTTTGAAAATGAAATATCAGTTTTTTTTTCATGAAATTTTAACTAAAACCAATCGCTGCTGTGTATGTCAGTTAGGAATAAACATCTGGCTGGATAGTCCTGATTAATAGTGGAATTCTCCTTACAAATGGACTTGTCTGGCCAGACAGTTCTAAGCGCCCGACGAAAAGACGCCAAAATATATAAAAAATTAGCAAGTCCACAGCGACAACCAATGAGTGGTGCCGTATCTCCCATGCCAGCTGTAGACCTGGATCAGTACAATAACAACGTGTAGAAAAATATGAAACGGCTAGGTGATGAAGAAGTAAGCAAAATAATAAAACAAAAATATATATTTAAACAAATTTGCCCAATATTTCGGTTTGAAAACAAACCTTCATCAGGGGCCAAAGGAAAAATTAAAATAAAACTAAAAGTTCGTTATTAAAACATTCTTTCCCCCACGCGTCCCTCGCGCGTTTCGTGTCGCCTCTCGTGTCAAAAGTAAAGTTGGTCAGCGGTTTGAAAGCTGCCATCACTCGAAATGGCCGCGTTGAAGCGAATTCTTTAACATTTTGAACCGCCATTTCACGGCTTAACGTTTCTGCATGATGTTCATTGTACATTTTGACATCATAAATGGATATATAGGATTTATAACGTGTAAAAATGACAACGCTGGAACTCTACACTAAGGTACCATTTGAGGTTTCGTGATTGTTGTTTTGTTGAACTCGAGTGCCTGGTGCAGACTTCGTAAAGTGAACACCGCCGGCGTTTCTTGTATTTTCAGGGTGCCAGAGTGTGGATTCCGCACAGTCAGGTGGTATGGATCGGTGGAGAAGTAACCAAAGATTTGAACACAGATGGAATCTTGGAAATTGAACTTGATGACGGAAATGTTGGTTTAATGTTCCTCGATTATTTTATAAGCCTTCGCATCAATTTTGACAACTCGTAGTGAAGTGATTTTGTTTGCAAATTTGCAAGCTTGAGTTTATTTGTTTTCTTCTCACAGGAAATTACTATTGATGTATCGAAAGACATAAAGAAATTGCCTCCTCTGAGAAACCCTGAAGTTTTAGTCGGTGAAAATGACCTTACAACGCTCAGCTACCTTCATGAACCAGCAGGTCTGTACACGAAAAAAATATCAATCAATGTAAACTTAATTGTTTTTGTGTTAGTTGATGTGTACAAACTCTTTGTGTGAATGTAAATTGAAGTCTCCTTTTGTTGTAACCTCTTAAACAACACGTTAAGTACTATGGGTATAAAATTTCTGTATTGTATTTTGTTATAAAGGTTATAGCTCAACTCGAAATCAAAGTTCTTTGTGGGGTTATATTTATCAAGTCTTCATTTGTTTTTTCAATTTTATTTATTTCTTGCTTTCAGTGTTGTACAACCTTCAAGTCCGTTTTCTGCAATCCAATGATATATACACATACTGCGGTAGGTATATATGTTTGCCCTTGGTTTTCTCGGTTGACCGTTTCCTTTTTGATATACCCCTGTGTAGAAAATATGGGACCTAAAATTTCAATAACCTCAAAATGTCGTGAATTTATTGGTGCGATACTAATTGCCATCAAGGTTTGTATCTTTGTGTTTATTTTGCTGAAGAATCAACGCTCAGCCATGGAATAATATATATATTTTTGAAAGGAAAATTGCCGTACATTCGTTTGAAAACCTGTTGTTATTGTTTTGTATTGATTTTTTTTTTTATAGAAAAGGACCCTTTTGTTTTGCTTTTAAATTTGTTTGCCTCGGGCAACATGTAAAGAGCGTCAAATCTTA
The DNA here is from genome assembly GCA_942486035.1 of Porites lobata. Taxonomy (NCBI): domain Eukaryota; kingdom Metazoa; phylum Cnidaria; class Anthozoa; order Scleractinia; family Poritidae; genus Porites; species Porites lobata. The sequence continues at coordinate 1,281,784 of CALNXK010000068.1, forward strand.
AAACAATTTTAAGATGCAAATTTCTTCTCCCGGACTGAATAATTTAGTTGGTATCTGTCATATGAAATTACTGGAACACTTTTTTCAGCATCCTATCCATTTTCTTCTAAAGTAAGGGAAGAACAATGATAGACTGACATGTCAGTATTGAAACAAATTCAAGTTTAATGAACTATAACTGTATTTATTGATTACGATGTTTCTGTTCCTATGATTTTATAAACTCAAACTGAATAAAACAATATACACCTAAAACTACTTCTATTATTCTGCTCTACAAACCAACTTATATTGGTCAAATGTTGATTACTGTAGTTTATTAACAAAACATGCAAATTGATGGTCAAAGGTATTTCCTCATATTTCACAAAATATCCAAAGAATTCTTGTTAGCAGTTTCAGATTGACCCGGTGGCAATAAATATTGATTCCTTACTTCTGTATTCCAGCCTAGCTATAACCAAATCCTTTGTCAAATTTGTTACTAGCAAGAAATCTTTTTTGATGCCTGATCTTGAAAAAATTTTGAGAAAAAGGGTTCTTGTCAGGATCAAAAGTTGATGTATTTGCACAGAAAGAAAAAAATTCTCTGTGAATTAAGGGGCTTTAGAGAATAACACAATGACATGTATATTATCAAATATTACCAAAATTTTATCTTTGCTGCACTTGCTTAAAAAAATGCCATCAAGCCCATTTAAAGGTCTTATACATGTACATTTTATAAATATTGTCTTCAATCATCTCAATATACCCTTAGTAAGTACAATAATAAACTGAATCAAAACTGAAATGGTTTATAGTCAGCACTAAAGATCACAATATTGTATTAATGTAGACAAACATCTAGCGGCCAAAGGTAATATATATTATTATAATAATTTCTCTTTCGTGGAGGTAGAAAGAAATAGAATAAATTATATTTTGTGATCTTTTTTGGGAATCATCTGCCGTAATGTCGTCATCTGATCTGCTCAAAATACCACAGGATTTAACCAGCTAATTCACTCTGTATTTGTGGTTTTGTTGTATAGGTATTGTGCTGGTTGCTATCAACCCTTATCAGCAGCTGCCTTTGTATGGCCCAGATATTATTGCCGCCTACAGTGGCCAGTCCATGGGTGATATGGACCCTCATATCTTTGCTGTGGCTGAAGATGCTTTCAGAGCCATGTCAAGGTGAGAAAATGATGAGGTCTTCAACTCCTTTGTTTTTAGTTAATTTGGTAATACGCCTCACCCTTCTCCTTTTTAGAATAATACACATGTCAGGAACCCCATAAATGCACGAACCATTACCAGTGGACAAATCCTGGTCTTGACAATGAGGTTTTTGTATTAATGAGAGTTTGAGAAAGAAGACAATAGAGTGTTTTTAAGGTTCAGCCAAAACAGTGGTAAAAAAAGACGTAATGAATTATTTTATTTTGTAAACATCAATGAAATACCAGGCCGGAGAGCTTTCATGCAAAAATAGGATAACTTCACGTGTGAAAAGATGACAGTTGCCATGGCTACATAATAAATCATGCCTTTCATAGCAAAAAGCTATTAAATTAAGTAAAGCGGTTTGGTATTTCATTGGTGTTTATATAATAAATATTACTTTACATGGTTGCTTATTCTTGTGTTGAATAATATTTCACTTGTTAACTCCACTCGCTTGTGAAATATTATTCACCACTTGAAGGGAAATTTTGTATCTCCGTGAGGACATCTAATATCCTCTGTATATTTAAACGGGATGGTTATCAAGCAGGGTTCCACTGTAGCAGTTTTTTTTTGAAGGAGGGCATTTATGTACTTCAGCCTGCTAGCAGAGCCCTTCTTTCACTAGCTTGATTTTGGCGTACTTACTAAAGACTCTACATGAATTGAGTAAGATGTTTGTTGAGCTTGTGCTGCTTGTTGTAGCCCATGTAGAAGGTGCCGTTTTATTTAGGGCGAAGGGAGAAATTGTGAGGACACACGAGGGGAGAAAAGGAAAGGAGGCACCTGCTGCAGAGTCCTTTGTTTTCCATTTACTCCCCCAAAATAACATGACAGCACTGCATGCATCAACTGCCAAAAAATTGATTGAAAGCAGATTGTCTAATGACTGGAACCGACCTCAGACCCAAAGGGAAAAATAACCTTGTGAATTTTGGTTATATCTTCATAAAGTAAACAATGTACACTGTAATTTTAAATTCAGAGCAAACATGGTGAACAGGCCAACTTAAGTCCTGTCCAGGCTTTTGTCAACAAAAGACATTGTTCATAGATTAATGATGGTGATTTTAATGAAATTTAAAAATCTTTTGCCCATCACCACTTCTGTTTAAGCTCACAAAGGTATGCAATGTACATTCCTTGCTGCATATATTTCTTTTATATAGTCCAGTTTTTCTTTCGAGTCTCACACTGACGTTCCCTTAGAAGTTACCTCAGCTGATTGATCCTGAATTTCGCTTTTTAACAGGCAAATAACGATAATGCTTGCAAAGATGGTTCTGGTCTTTGCATCCCAATACAAATATTTGTAAAATTAAACTTTCTCCAAACCCAGCGGGTAATACTGCCAAGAGATCTTTACCAATCTTTGTCTATCATTCTACAGGCAATGCCTCCATTGTCTACTCTCTCAAACTGATGTCCATTTTTCCTTGTACCTATTTAGAGATGGGTTAAACCAGTCAATCATTGTGAGTGGTGAGAGTGGTGCAGGAAAGACAGTCAGTGCTAAGTATGCCATGAGGTATTTTGCATCTGTGGGTGGAGCTTCTACAGAGACACAGGTTGAAAAGAAAGTCTTAGCTTCAAACCCCATTATGGAGGTAGGGCCACTGTTTTATTTATGATCATTGTTATTTTATTATCTTTTCATCCTTAATTGCATTTAAGTGATCTTACAGGTTTCCATAGCGACCTACCGGCATTTGTAATGCATCTTATTGTACAAATAGGCCTACAGCTGTATTTTGAATTTTTTTTTTTATTTTTGCTTATTTTTTTTCAAGAGTGGTGCTTCGTAAGTTCTCTCTTCAATGAATGAGTTGAACCTTCAACGTTTGAAATTAATATGAGTAAAGACACTCTACAAGACAGTGGAGTGGAACTGAATTGTTTTAAAAAGAAACTGTTCTCCCAAAGTATTGCCTAAGTGTTGTTGAAGCTGTAGAAATTTTTAAAATAGGGAATAAGGAGCTGGGTGTAGAGTACCATAAACGTCTGGCTTATACAACTTCGTAAGGTTTTAGATGGATTTATAGACAGGGGGCTTATATATATCCAGGTGAGCTTATCCTAACAAGCTACATAGCAGTGCATATTCTCCTTCCTCCTGCTACCAGAATTCTTAATTATGAAAACCCTGACTTCTGTTCAAAATACTTTTTAAATTTGCTTGCTTTTTTTAACATGTAAGCCTCAAAACGTCGTCAACAATTGAACTCATTACAGTACAAGCTAGAGGGGGCTTATAACCAGATGTAATTATTTCTTTTGTTTGCAGGTAGTTGGGCCTATACATAGGGTGATGGGGTGGGGGGGGGGGGGCAAGGGGGAGGAGCTTATAAGCAGAAGTTTATTGTAATTTGCTTGTTCGGCTGGCTGTGGGGTTGGGTGTGATAAGACCTTGAACCAAAATATCTCTTCTGACTTGTGAATGCTATGGGCTTTATTTTCTAACATCTATTTCAGGCCATTGGGAATGCAAAGACAATTCGAAATGACAACAGCAGCAGATTTGGAAAATACCTGGAGATTTCCTTTGACAAGAACCACCACATAACCGCTGCCCACATGAGGACATACTTGTTGGAAAAATCACGTGTTGTGTTTCAAGCACCAGACGAAAGAAACTATCACATCTTCTATCAGATGTGTGCTGCTTGTGACACCCCAGAGCTCAAAGATCTCAGACTTGGTATGTTGATCTGTTGGTTAACATTGATTGAAAATCAGTGATCAGCATTACAATATGGAAACAATAATTATATTATTTCTGGTAAAATTTCACACAACAATAATTTATTATTATGTTAAACTCATCAACAAAGATAAGCTTGAGGGAGGTGCCCAAAAAGTTGATGGAGCAAAGAACCGAAGCTGAGAGCAATGCAAAACCATGACAACCGTGTGAGTGGCAACCACCAGGCACCATCACACTGCTAACCACTGGAACCTAAAATTCTTCAAACACCCTGTATTTAACAAAATAGAGGACAACTAGGTAGCAGTAAAGCACTGTAGAAGCACAAGCCATGACAGACAACAACACATGAATGTAATGGCCTGACCTGAAGAGAAAGGCTGTAAAAATGCATAAAACCCTGCAAAAAAAATAGCTCATATCTCTACTTTAGACTGCTGGCCTGCAATGCCCCTAGTTTAACTTAGCCCAAACTTCATTTAGCCACATTAATGTGGTAAAATTATGTGTACAGTACCGCTCAAAAGTAAGTTACATATACCACCCTCGCGTGAGAAGGGAATCACATTACATGCTACATGATTCCTGTAGTGCAGGATGCCATTCAAAAGGCCATGCCTTAGGATTTACTTGAGACCCTTTAGAACCAAAAGTAGTCATGTCCCTTGGGACAAGTTGTCGTGCATTTAATATGTGGATATATATAACTTTGTCGTTTTTTTTTCTTTCGTGTGTAGTTTGAGTGATTGTGGTAATTTGTTTTGCCTTCTCTATAGCACACCAGGACAACTTCTACTTCCTCAATCAAGGAGAGTGTCCATATGTTAATGAGGTTGATGATGTTGAAGGATTTGAGGAGATGCGTGAGGCCATGGACCTTGTGGGAATTATGGAAGATCAACAACTCATGATATTCAGGATTTTAGCTGGTATTTTGCATATTGGGAACATTGATATTCACCCATCTGGAGAAGAAGAGAGTGAAATTGATGTGAGGCATATTCATTTGTTTGTTATTAGTGAGAAATGCTATACATCTACATGTAGGAATGACAAAAAATTGTGATTACACCCCCTGGTCTGGGGGTGTCATATTTTGTTTTGGAGCAAATAGGGTTAGGGTTTAACAACCTTCATGGGACACACTGATAGGGGTACACATTCTTGGTGACAATCATTTGGTAACAAGGCATTCTTGATTTGTGGTGGTGCCCTTTTTGATGTGAGTGTTAATTACCCTTTTCTTGCACTTGGGTACAACCACATCCATTCATGTAAATTCAGTAATGGTTTCCCATTTTGTGAGTTAATTATTTTTTTTCTCATTTTCAGTTATTACTATTTTATTTAGGACAAAGATGTCCATCTTGCAATAGCTGCAGACCTTCTGGGTGTTGATAGGGGTCAATTTAAGAAATGGATGTGCAATCGTAAGATTGTGACTGTGCAAGAAGTATTAATCAAACCACTCAATGTTGAAGAGGTAACTTATTTTACTTGCCAAATGTCTTTTCTAGATGCATACACTGCAGTATAATATTATTTGTTGTGAGCTGGCCTGCCTTTGTCTTCCTACAGTATAAATATTTCCAGTTTACCTAGGACTGACATAAAATTTAGAATCTAATGTACACTGTAACATTCACCTGTAAAGATCAACATAAAAACTTTATTTGGAAGTATCTTTTTTGGCTAGACCAGTGCCATGATTTGTAATAGTCAGAAAGCACTGTCATACTACAACCATGTCTATATACATTTTGGTGGCATGTTAGGTCTGGAAAGTCCTGGAACGTGATTTTAAGATCATGGAAAGTTCTGAAAATCAGTTAACTCACAAGTTTTCTCTTTTTTCACAATTTTTTTAAGAAGGTTGTCTGAAGCGTTGTATCTAGTCTTCTTTTGTAATGTCAAAGTCACTTGAATTTTACTCTCTCTCTCTGCAACTGAAGATCTGTTTGAAAAGATTTTTTGTGGCTAAGGGAGCACTGGAAAAATCTGTCTTGAAACGTGGAAACTCCTCCTTTAAATTGGGTGAAAAAAAACTGAAAATGGCCTAAACAATGTACAGGTGGTTACAAGGAAGTGATCTTAATAGACACGAGGATTGTGGCTCTCCCTGATAACCCTGTTTGAGGTTATACTCATGTTCTCTCTTTTTAGGCCAATTTTGGAAGAGAAGCAATCAGCAAGCACATTTATTCTCAGCTTTTTAAGTGGATAGTTCACTGTATCAACAATTCTCTTACCACTAATGTCAAACAGCACTCTTTCCTTGGAATCCTGGACATCTATGGGTGAGTATAAAATCATTAGAGCAGTTTCCAGTTGTTTGTTGTAAATTGAACTAAAAAAAGTGATGGCTCTGACAAATAATTGACTCTTACATATATCTGGTCCTAAGAGTTGATTTCCAGTTTCGTGTAATTTTTATGAGCATAGTGCGTAAAATTATTTAAGTTTGCAAATAAAATACATGTAGAGGCAGTGCATGAAAGGTTGCGTGTAAGGGTAAAAGTTGAACCTCACTCAACTTCTTGTTTAAGCTTAGCACTTTTTATCTTGCCGCTATTTTATTTATGTGATTAGAATTTATGTGCATTATATGCATAGCCAAAAACGTGTCAGTGGAAATCAAGCTTAAGGGAAACATCTACATCTACAGTGGAAGCTGTCGTAATTGGACACCTGAAGGATGCAAAAAGTGTCCCTTTACTAGAGCTGGCCGCTTACAATAATGTTTCTCATCAGTGGCCAAGGATTAAATGGCCACTTTTGGGGGCTAATTGCTCTACTATAAATAAACATTGGAAATGAAAAAAAACTGTTTGTTAGTGTTTGGCTATACTATTGTTCTGATAATGTTATAATTTAGCCACAAGCGTAACATCCAAGTGGTGTTAAGTTTTGAGGTGTAACTGGACGTGTATGTGAAAAAAAAGCACTGAAACTGATATAAATTCATTGTGATGAACAGCAATATGAAGTTGATATATTAAAATACAGTATACATGGCCACTTATGTTTGCTAAAATCTAACTTGTAAATGCCAAAAGTGTCCACAGAATGCAGAGTTTGTATGTCAGTTAAAACAAGGTTTTGTGACGGTGGCTGTAAGTAGAGATTTCCACTTACATGTACAAGAGTGTCCATTAAGAGAATTTCCACTCAGCAGTTTTTTCCCAAGAGTCTTTTGTTGATGTTTGGCAACATCAAGGTTCGTTTGCATCAAGAATCGTAGTTATCCCTTCCAAAGAATTTCCCTGATGGAGGCTGACTACAAATTCATGAAAACAAACTTCTCTATCTTCCTTCGTCTTATCAATGCTGATATGTCACCAAAATTAACACCAGTGTTGTGATCACTGGAAGTATATTGCGTTACAGATGTTGACTCACTTGATTACTGGAATGTTTGACGCAAATATACCTGTTAATACAGAGTGTAAAACACAAATTTTTGAATCAATAGAGAATCAAAAATAGTTACTCAAGTTTCACACAACAAGCCATTCCTACTTATGTCAGTCCTGTATGTACTATGTTTTAAGACAAAAAAATTAGTTAATTGCCGTTAAGTTACATGAAAATTCATTCAATATGCTTGAATGCTGTTTTTGCTGGTCTGTCTTCACCTCTTAACTACTTTCGACAAATGTGGGAGTCTTTTCCTGTAGTGTGTTACATCTGATATTTGCTAAGGGTAAAAGCTTTACAAATTCGGTAAATGACTTCTATTTTCAGCTTTGAAACTTTTGAAGTGAACAGTTTTGAACAGTTTTGTATCAATTACGCAAATGAAAAGCTTCAGCAGCAGTTTACACAGGTAAATTTATATTTCTGTCTAACATGCATCAGTGCTGAGAACCTCAATGTTTATTTAATAAGCATAAAGTTACTTTTTATTATCATTTTTTTTCATTATCATAACATTTTGATTTTGATAATATACAATCACTATTATAGTCTAGTGCACTTCTGCAGGCGTTGAGTAGTAACTTACCAGAGAACAATTAGTATTACATTGTACAGTGTACAACTCTGTACAGTACATTATCAATTCAGGGCTTCTGATATTTCGCGGAAAAAAAAGCCAAATTTCGCGGGATTTTCGCGGGAAAAAAGTCAAAATTCGCGGAAAAATCGGCCGATTTTGCGGGATTTTCGCGGGAGAAAAGTCAAAATTCGCAGAAAAATCGGCCGATTTCGCGGGATTTTAGCGGAAAAAAGTCAAATTTCGAAGGATTTTCAGGGGCAAATTCTTAGAAAAATCGGCGGATTTCACGGGAAATTTCAGGGGGAAACTTCGCCAAGAAACAATCAGTAAAAAACAGCCGATTTCGCTTGATTTTTTGGGGCAAATTTCGCTAAAATCGATCAATTTGCGTCGATATGGCCAGCGTTGTTTAATGTTTTTTTTACAGGGATAATCATTTGCTCTCTCAACAACAGTTCGCTCGAGAAATGAGCGAATTCTAAAGCTGTCAACATTATGGTTAGTGCCCAGTTTTCAATCATCTAAGAACGCCTGCTAGTTTTGGGACGTTGTTTACTCGTTGCAGTGACGAAGTTTCAAGAGAAACTCGGACGTTTGGGGTGAATAGAACAGGTCTAATAGCCAAGATAAGTATTAAATATGTTTTGCCGACATGTATTTGGAAATATCTCTGGCGGATTTCGCGGTATTTCGCGTTTTTTGGGAAATTTCGCGGGATTTCGCGGAAATACCTGAATTTCGCGGGTCCGCGACCGCGCGAAATATCAGAAGCCCTGTATCATGAATCCTTATACGTAGCAATATCTGCATAATTTACCATCATTCTCGTGAACTCATTATGACTCATTATCTCTTGGGTGTTACATTTGCTAAATTCCTATTTGGAAGTAAACAATCTTGCCCATTTCAAAATATTATAGGTACACTTGGTTTTCCTCATGGCCTTTATCAATAATACAAGTTTATTCAACAACATTGAAAGGGAAAAGTTTACATAATATGTTCTCAAACTCATTAGTAATTTATAAAGAAAATACAAAGGAAATTAATGTTAATGAGTGTTTGGAAAACAGATGGAAAACTGCTCATTTTTGCATCCTTAATTTGTCCTTCTAAAATCGTTTTGTTTGAGAAGTAATATCAAGCATTCGACACAGTGTTTCATCACCAGATGAAACACCTGGAAGTTCGTCAAAAATACTCCTCAGCGCGTCATTTCTTCAACTCTCTTCTTAGTCTTTTATGTGGTGATGAAACACTGCGTCTCATGCCTGATATACAGCTATTTCTAGAAAGGCTGTCGGAAAAAATTTGCACGCGACAATCCCGAAAGGTAGTATGGGATACGATCAATTCACTGTTCCTGACACTGTAGCTTTCGAACCTACTTTTGTTGCTTTCCTTTAGCACTCTCAGACATATTTCCATGGCCTCTCGTGCCATTCTCTCAGATTTCTTTGAAGAACAGTGAACTCAAAACCACCCACAATACCTTTCGGGATGTTCGCGTGCACTTTTTTCCCACAACCTTTTTCGAAATAGCTGTTTCCTGCCACACATCGGAAAGGCTAATCTAGGTGCGGAGAGTAAATCTATTCAGTTGTGCAAAGGTAATCAAGAAGTATAAACCAAGTTAAATTTGAACGGACATAAATAACTGAGACCTGAACCATTGAAAGTTTAGGGATTGAATGTTACTTATATGATGATTACAGCACGTCTTCAAACTGGAACAAGATGAGTATGTGAGGGAAGAAATTGAGTGGTCGTTCATCAACTTTTATGATAATCAGCCCTGTATTGAACTGATCGAGTCTAAGCTTGGAATCCTTGACTTGTTAGATGAAGAATGCAAGGTAAACATTTTCGTGGATTAACGTTTCAGTTCACACATAAACTAAGCCCACTGAATTGCATTTGCTTTCAAGAAATAGAAAAATTATCAGCAGCTCCGCTCAGATTCTCATTTCCATTTCAATTATTGATCTTCACATAATAATACGCGTTTTATCCTTGATTAAAATACAGTCCTATTTTTTTGGTCTAATTTGGCTTCCATGATCAGGGCCAATACAGTGCAATTACTTAGTCAAGGCTGATTTAGACCCATGGGTTAAAATGGGTCCCAGCGTGGGCTGGAATAGTTTTTTCATTGGTCTGTTTTGGTTTAAATTGTGCTCAAATGGCTCCAGGAGAGGTTCCTGCAGGACTAAATTGGCACTTTACGGCTAAAACATCTTTTTCATTTACAGTGTTTGCCAGTGTCATTTTTTTAACTGTTATTTTTATTCTTCGCTAGATGCCTAAAGGTTCTGACAGCTCATGGATTCAGAAGCTGTACAAGCAACACTTGAAAAAGCAGCATTTCAGTAAGCCACGCCTTTCCCAGACAGCTTTCATCGTGCATCACTTTGCAGATGATGTGGAGTATGAAGCGAACGGTTTCGTGGAGAAAAATCGCGATACTGTTAATCAAGAGCATTTGGCAATCCTTAAAGCCAGCGAGGTAAGAGCAGAATAGCGATGGCTTAGCAGGGGCACCCAACGACAATTTTCGGAAAATATCTGTTCGGAAGACCATTTGAGACCTAGAATTTTCGGAACATTTGTTGTAAAATTTCATCTGTTGCCTCTCCTAGGATTTTCGAACATCCGAAAAAATGGTATAATTGCCCTTTTTGACGGATTTTACCCAGGAAAAAGGTCATCTAAAATTTTAGGGAGCCTTTTTTCTGGGTGAAATTTTCGAAAAGGTTAAAATTTGAATTATAAATTTTTTCGGATCACGAACTTTCAGGAGAAATCCGAACAGATCAAAAATTTTTAGGGGATAAAAATATGCCTATATCTACCGCTTAAAACTAAAATACGTTTAACAATGCTATGTTTAAGTGGTTTTGAACTATATTCTCGTTGGGTGCCCCTGGCTTAGGCCAAAAGTTAGTCCCTTCAGGGAAGTATCCTTGGCTATTTCCCTTGACCAACGTAATGAAATAGCTAATGAAAATTATTTAAATTGATATGAACGGACAATTTTTCATTTAGCAATGTAGTGGCACTGAAATATAAATTCAGACTAAGTAGAAAAACACCTTAAAGACCTTCAATAAAGACCTTTAATTACTTAATTAATTAACCACTTTTTAAACATCTTTGAAACTTAAACGAAAATTGACGTGTCTTACATTATCATTAAAAAACCTTTAAATTTTGTAGTATGTAGAGCTACGTTAATAATATGCCTGTAATAATAATAATCTTAATAATAATCTTAATGAGACCTCTAAACCGTGTTTGTTTCTCGTACAGTATGAGTTGGTGGCACAAGTTATAGAGTATACACAGCATGTAAGTACTTTGCATGAAATGCAGGTTAAGATCGTCTATAAACGTCTTTGCTTTGACTGCTGATACGTGTACATCTAAACTGTATGAAGAGTGATGTGAACCGGGTCTTCGCACGAATCATGATCACTGAGCTAAAGCTGGAACGCAGGAGATAATTATGATGATGATATTTTTAAATGTTTTAGTTTCGCAGGCCAGTTATACAATAAAATGATCAATTTTTTGAATTTCACTGCAGTTATCTCTCTTAATTCGCTGCAATAAAGCCAATTAAGTATCTTCCTTTTTCTTAAAAGATCGAAATTGTTATTCCTTAAACAGTAGGAAATGTTAAATAACAGATATAAAGAACCCTTTGGTTAGTTCGTAGCCGGTAATTTGTAATAATAGTTGACGTGAAGCAAAAAACAGCTTTTTGGTTTACAACTCAGACCCTAATTAAAAGAATTCCACTGATCATTTCTCTGTAAATAGTAAACCTATTCAGTACACTCTCTTAGCTTCCGATAACTCCAAAAAAACCCTTAAACTGCGCCACGTAACCAAATAGCTTAAGAAAACTACTCTGCGCTTGTACATGGACTTTCGAAACAGCAACTGGAGGCAATGGCAATTCAGCATTGTCCAGTGTTGGAATGGGGCGGTATTATGTAGGAGGCATTCACAGTTCAGCATTGTCCAATGTCGGAATGTGGTGGTGTTATGCTGGAGGCAATGGCAATTCAGCATTATCCAATGTTTGAATGGGCGGTATTATGCTGGAGGGAATGGCAATTCAGTATTGTCCATGGTCGTGTGTGCGGAGTATAAACTGTGTGTTTTGTTACAGTATGAGATGGTAGGAGACTTGTTTACTGACAATGAAGCCCATCTGATGCCTCGCAAAAGAGCAGCCTCCAGAACAGGCAAAAATGCTGCTAAATCCAAGAGAAGTGTGGGATCTGAGGTTTGTATACTCTCACTTCATTAACTTGTTGTTTTCTTCTTTTAACTATCACAGTTTGCAATCGCCTTTCTCACACGCCTCAGTGGTAAATTCGCTATGCTATGAATTTTCAGACGTTATGTCCAGACTTTACATGCAACTTCAGACTGGAAAGTGCACTATCCAATTTTGCCCGGTTGGTGAGAGTTCCGTTACAGTGCAAACGACGGAAACCACTGGGACTTTAATACATGAAAATTGTGTCAACGATACTCGTTTGTGCTCATGATCTGCTCTGCAAAGTTTCTGCTTTGCATAATATCATCTGTAGCATAGTTTCTTTTTCCGCCGCTCTTTCGCGTTCGCGGACTTTGACGTTGAGCTCTTTTTCTTCCAGACGACAGCTGCTAATCGATCCCTGTACTCGTATCAAAGTTCTTGTTTTTGATTACAACCGTCCATTATATTTTATTCTTAACAACTTTGTTTTCTCCTCTGCAGTTTCGAGAATCTTTGTCAAAACTAATGGGAACTCTAAACAGCACTGTGCCTCATTACATTCGCTGCATCAAACCTAACGACCGCAAAGCACCATTTGAGTTCAATCCGCAGCGAACTATTCAACAACTGCGCGCATGCGGAGTACTGGAGACTGTTCGAATCAGTGCCGCTGGGTACCCCTCTAGGTGGAGCTATCCAGAATTCTTTAACCGTTACCGCATGCTGCTGAAATTTAAAGACATAAACAGAAAGAAGCCTCAAGCTACAATAAAGCTGTTATTGACCACTTTTATTAAGGTAATTCATCGATTCGATTGTTTCAGTTGAGATGAAGTACTCATACACTACCGCTCAAAAGTTACCACTTTCTCGTGAGACTCGAATCTCGTCGCGCACTACGCGATTCTCGTAAGTAATATGACTAAAATTATTGCTCGTAGCGCGCGACGCGGTTCCTGTCGCGTGTATGAGATCTTGTCGTCATTCTTTTGCTACTTTTCAGTTAAAATATTGTTCTTCGTGCAAAGTGAGATATTTGACCAGCCGTTTTTGAAGGGCTGCCGGTGATGTTGCTCTACTCTTCACTGGACTGTCTTCGGTGATCAATATCCGGCTTCAAAAGATTAAGCAACCTTTTTTCTTAAGTCATTCGTGTACCTCACAAACAAAGTGTCACTGACAGTGTCTGGGTCTCCGAGGATGGGCAAACGTTGGAAAAGTGAGATCGAGCGGGAGAACGTGCAGAGCCTCTAGCGTTTCCACGCGTGACCGATTTCCCTCTTCCCACTCTTGAACGTCCACTACACTGGGTATTAGAACATAGACAATCAATACTTAACCTCGCTTAACTATCCATCTAGTAAGTATATTATTGGAAGAAGCCTTGTTTTCAAAGAAAGACGAATTTAAGAAGCGGGGGGACGGGGGGCGGGCAGGGCATTACTGAGGTGATTGAATTAAATTTGACTGAGAGGTAAGATTGTTAAAAGTTCTCTCTTTCGAAACGTCTTAAAATTCTCTTATTTTCTCAAAGGATCCTGACAAGTTTCAGATGGGTAAAACCAAGATCTTCTTTCGAGCTGGTCAAGTAAGTTGTGTCCATACGTCTGTAATTACTTCGTGGGTTACGCATTAGTCTCATAAATTTACAAACGTATTCCTTTTGGAGAATTCTTTTGATTCTGGTTTTCTTTTAGGTCGCCTATTTGGAGAAATTAAGAGCCGACAAGCTTCGGGACAGTTGTATAATGATCCAAAAGAATTTCCGTTGTTGGAGAGAGCACCGCCTCTACCTGAAGATGAGGCGGTCTGCTATCCTCATTCAGGCCTCGGTTCGAGGATATCTTGCGAGAAGGTACATACTTGAACAATAGTTTTGCAGTTTTTAAAAGGAACATATCTTTTCAGAAAATTTCGATTTTGGTGGTTGTACGAGCTTACACTTTTGTCTGAAAAGGAAAGTAATCAGTTTCTTCTGTTAAATTGTCCGTTAAGAGTCACATGTGGTGGTAATACAAAATCATTTTTTACCAGTTTATTTTTAAGAGTTTGATTTAGGCCCCGTCTAACGATTCTGGACATTTTTGAAACCGCAAAGTTGTCTACCCGGCGGATTCGTGTGGACGGCGCCTTAAACTACTCTGGAGAGATCTGGAGACCGGTTTCAAAAAGATGCGGTTTCGGTCAGCGGATTTATTGGTTTCGCGTGAATGGAAGGCGGAATCTCGTAACAAATATACGATTTCAAAAATATCCGAATTCGTGTGGAGGCCTTAATCATCGTGTATATGAAGATGCGGGTATAACTTTGCACATTTTCCGCAAAGTTGCGTGTGTCTTTATTATGACTGATTTCTTAACGAAGATTATAGCTAAAGCAGTAGAAGTCTGTTGCGTCACATACACATACGTAATAGCAGCTGGCACTAGGCTTAAAGAAATATCTGTTTTATTCCCAGACTTGCCCAAGATCTGCGTGAAACAAAGGCCGCAATCACAGTCCAGCGGTATTACCGTGGACATATCTGCCGAAGACGGTTCGTCTCTCTTCGGAAAGCCGTCGTTAAGATCCAATGCTTCACTCGTGGAATGTTCGCCAGACGACTTCGTATGCGCCTTCTGTACGTGGCCAAAGCTAAAATCATCCAGCGGTGTTGGCAGAGGTACAAAGCAAGGAAACGATACAGGAATTATAAGAAAACCATCATCTATCTGCAGTCGTGTGTGCGCAGGGTGATCGCTAGACGACAACTCAAGCAGCTCAAGGTGCGGTCATTGTGCCGTTGCTTTTCAAATCAAACTTTTGCTCCCGGTATTAAAAGTGGATCTCTGGCTTCGTGATGAAGTTCTTATCAATTTGTTGACACATTATTCATCACTGCCCAAGTTTTACCTCTCAAATCAGACATATTTTTGGTTTGATCTTATTATAGTAATTAGAAGGTAGTTAAATTGCAGGGGCGGAAAACGTAGCTATATTTAAGGGCTTTGATTCGGCTCCGCTTAAACCAAATACTATAATTAAAAAGCGAGGGAGAGCGATAATATAGTAAGGGGAATCCTCATGATGTGCGCGTGGGCTCTTTATTTGCACTTTGCTGCCCCCCTTTTAACGCCGTCTTGTTTATGTCTTCTTTTTGTTGTTCAGATCGAAGCGCGCTCTGTGGAACACTACAAGAAGTTAAACATTGGAATGGAGAACAAGATCATTCATTTGCAACAACGATTGGATGAACAGGTATTTGCCCAGCTGTTAAGCCTCCGGCTGGCTCTCACAGTCAGTTATGTCAGTGAGCTGTAGTGTTTGAGTAGTCTTGGGTTTGTTCCGTTTTCGTTCAGGTTAATTCAGTCCTTCAGTCCTTTACACTGGGCTGGCACCTTTTCATGTGAGGCGTCACAGGCGAACAGTGGATTGATCAGGAGTTAAGAGACCAGACAAAGAACAACCCTTGGTCCTCCAGGCTGGGGTTTTAGCCCTGTGCTACCAAGCGGATAATGATTACAGAAACCTAAAGCACTGTCTCTGCTTAACATTATGAAATTGGTTCCCATTCAAAAACAAATCTTGTACACATTTTTATACCTTTTTTGAACAGCACTGTTGTTAGATATCTGAATTTACTGGTTGAATTTTCTCTTCTCAGGTCAAAGAAAAGGAACAAGCTCAAGCTGCTGGAAGGGAACTTGAGGCTACACGAAAGGAGCTAGACCAAGCAAAGCAGTGGAAGGGCCACTTTGAGTCTACCCAAGCCAAGATGTTAGAGTTAGAACTGGTCATAAAAGAATTAAAGGAGGAGCTTAACGCGGCAATTGTAGAGAAAGATGATACTAAAGAACAAGCTAAAAATGAAAAGGAGGAACTAGAAGAGGTTTGGTCCAGTTATAATTTTTCTTTGCTCGCGACGCTTATATTGCTTTCCAAAGTACTGTATTTATTCGCCCTTTATGAGCGGTTGTAACTTAATTTACCTGAAAGCTTCAGTCAAGGCGACAACGATGGCGTCGAGAACGTCGTTGAATAAGCAAAACAGCAACTCTGCGCGTGCAGTACATGTTTGTTCCATTTCTTTGCCGTCATTGCACGATTGCGGCACGAATTTCTCTAACTTGGCATTTTATGTAGGGAGCAAGCACACGACCACGAATGTTCCTTTCTCTTTCTGTGAACCTGGGTGTGTTTCCTAAGGATTCATCTCTAGGAATTTCACTTATGTTTAGCAGATTGACTGGACTTGGAATATTCACGGTAAAGTTTGAAAGAATTTGAATTTATCGGCTTCATTAGTGACGTTTTCGCTACCGTCGCTGTTCGCTTTTGCTCTCTACTTACTTTGCAGTCCCTTAAAAGATTATATGGAAACCAAGATTTTCTGTTGCTTTGGATTCGCCGTGATTTTCAGTTTTGTGGCAAATCAGAGTTATGCAAACAGACCGTGCAATGAAGCCATTAGACTGACTCAATTGTACAAAAAAAACGTGATGCACGTGAAAGGCTCTGTTTTGCTAAGAACCGGCGGAACCGCGCAAGTTTTTGAACGGCAAACAGAACTGCAGTCTTGCACAGTTCCATGTAAACGGATTGCACAGGTAGAAAATTCTTCCGTCCAAACATTTGTCCGGACCCGTGTAAACGTGGTCTGAACCTATTGCTTTTTTTGACGTTGCCGTCACTGTCACAACGTCTTAAACCCCCTATACTAATAAGGCGAAAGTCACTTCGGATTGTTCGATTTTAGCATTGGTTGGCTACGAACGCTGCATTGCATATCCAAAGCAAACGTGGAAATAGTGATTTGTCAGTGGTGAGCAATAATGGATCTGCTCGCCACTGACAAATCACCATATTTTGCAATAACTGAGTTTTATCATTCGATCACCGAATTTATTTTTTGATGAATGTCTTCGTGAAGCGAAGTGATCTGCCATTGTCAAGCAAATTTCATTTACACATGAGCAGAATATTTTTATTTATTTATTTTATTTTATTAGCTTCGCCTATGACATGATACAGAGAGAAAAAAAGTAAAAAATATATATTGAAATGCTTAATTAGGCAGGGATATCTCCACAGCGGTAAGCCAGTTATAGTGGTCCCAGATATTATTTGCAGCCAAACACAGTAATGGACGACATTGCGCATGAGCAGACCATTATTTGTAGGCAGTTATTGGTCACGTCGTGGGCTATAGGCCAATGAAAAGGATTGCATCGAATAATAATCTCTCTGATTTTTCGTGCAGATAAACATGAAACTGAAGGAGGAATTGGTAAAACTAACGGAGGAGCTTGCAGAAGCAAAGGCCATCACGGAAAGAGAGGTCTCACTCAGAGATGGTAGGCACTGCTACAATAAACAATAATTCTAGCGCAGTTTATTAGCTGTGGGACAGAATGATTGTTGGGAACACGTATTGGAGAAGAGAAGTGATGACGTCACAAAACTAAATTTGTGAAATCATGGGATAGGTTGGCATATCCAGAAAGAACAAGATGAAAAATGCTCACTTGCCAAAAATCAGCCTGTTAGTGCAAATTGATAGGGATATATAAGCCTTGTTATGCTCAAATAACTCCATTTAAATCCCTCTAAAATAGGTCTGGATCGAAAACGCTTCGATCCAAGCCAATTTTAGAAGGATTTGTTTGGAGTCATTAAAACATAAAGGTGCTCGTATATCTCCCCGCCAATTTGCAACAACAGGCTGATTTTTGGCAAGGGAGCTTTTTCATCTTGTTCTTTGTGAATATGCCATTTAATCCCAATCCAATCTTCTCAATTCACGGAAGGACTGGACTTTTTTTACGTCAACTAAGTCTCATATTCAGGTCGTTGA
Source organism: Porites lobata (assembly GCA_942486035.1). NCBI lineage: Eukaryota > Metazoa > Cnidaria > Anthozoa > Scleractinia > Poritidae > Porites > Porites lobata. The sequence goes on from CALNXK010000068.1 coordinate 1,299,801, forward strand.
CAGATTTTTTTATTTGATAAATCATGCCAATTGTGAGAAGGCACCTTTTCGATCGGACTGACCTTTCCTGGGACTTGTCACCGGCTTGTCAAAGTTTTAGTGTAGTACTGCAAATTTTTCGTACAGTCTTTCACAACTCTTTGTCAAGAACATAGCCCTCACGCTATACTGATAAGACCACTTTATGTAATTCAATAGCTAGAAATATAAGTAAAATCTTGCTAAGCTATTCTATACATCTTCTCTGTAGAAATTATAACTCAAAGTCTTGAAGCCCAAAGACAACAGTTACTAGCTGAGTTTGAAGCTGAGCGGACCAATCACCAGCGCGTATTACGAGACTATAACCGGCTGGAGCAACGCTATCAAAATCTTCAGGACGAGCTGGAGATTGAGAAGCTAAGCCCAGCGCCTCGCAGAGTATCTGGAGAAGCTCACATGGGCTTTGACGGCTTGATAAGTGCGAGCAGTTCAGGTTCGTCCCAAAACATTTTGCTGCAAGACTTGTACATTGTTTTTCAGAATGCTTTGTTTGTGTCCACTGTTCATGGAAGCTACCCGCCTACTCCTCCCCTAAACCAATGTTATCAGGGACCTTACGATCCGACGACGGCGACGTTTGCGCGAACGTCAAAAAAAAAAAATAGGTTTTGAATGTCAAAACAAAAATTTCGCACTTGCAGCACACTTTTTTGTACATTACTTTACACTCACTGCACGACTGCGACATGAAAATGCCTTGTTCGCGAAGACGAAGAGAGATTTTTTTTTCTCTTTCTGAACTTGGATTTGGTTCTTAGAATTCCAACTACAGAATAGTTCGTCCACATTTGGCAAAGTAAGTGAATGGAATAATCGCGATGAAGATCAGTTGAATTAACGCGAATTCACTCTTTAAGCGACTTTTTCGCCTCCGTGGCTGTCCTCAGATCCTAAGGTTCCTATTACTAACTTCACACATAAGGCAAAATGTGGTTTGGGAGCGTTTCTTAGAATCTTATCTTCTATTCATTCTTTTGATGTTGGCTTTGTCTGTGTGAATCCTGTCAGAAATAATTAACAAAGAAAGCAGAGCCTAATTATTTCTGACAGGATTTACAAAGAGAAAGCCAACATCAAAAGAACAAACAGAAGATAATTTTCCCTCGTTTCTCCCTGAGACTGCGTCGGGAAATCACCTCTCCTTACTGGCTTGCCGCAACATGCCCAAAAAAATAGCTAAATATCCCCTTTTTCTGACGGTTTCTGTTAGAACTCTACTTGTTTCCTCTCTCTGATTTTTTTATTTCATACAAAAGAAAAATAATTGCTTTTTGCCATCATTTCTTTGCGTTAATATGTTGACCCCGAAGACAAAAATACCAAAAAATTGTGCTGAACCTGCGATTGACTTTAAAAAACGCGTTGCATTTCTTTCCCAGAGGCCTCGCTTGTGGACGCAGTGGAGTTAGAACAGCGCCAAAATGAGGACGGAGAATCTACAATTAAAAAGAGTAAGCTAGTGCGAGGTTTGAAGAAAAGAGTAAGAGAGCTGGAAGACAAAGTAATGGAATACGAACAAGCGCAACAGCCCAAAGGAGACAATGTACCAGTGATAAATGTGGAAAAAACATCTGAACAAAAATCACCTAGTGAAGATCAGATTGTTGAATCAGAAAAATATCAGCAAGTAGTAAAGGAAAAAGAGGATTTAGAGAAGGAAAAAATAAATCTAGTCGGGGAAGGCAAAAAAATGAGATCAGAGCTTGAGCTTCTAAGAAAACTTGTCAGTCAGAGGAATATTGATAAGGAAGCGGAATGGGATATGATTAATGAAAAAATGAAAGAGATTAGCGTTGATCGTGACCAGTTAGAAAATGAGAGGAATCATTTAAGACAAGAGCTTATTCGAATGGCATCCGTGGCTAAAGACTTGCACAATGTCGAGGAGTTGCTTCGAACCAATCCGGATGAAAGCGCTTACGTGCTACAAGCTGAAAGTTTGAAGAAAGCGAACAATGTTCTGCAGACTGAACTGCACGATTTGATCAAGAAAGAACAGGACTTGAAGAAAGCAAACGATAAACTGTGGATGGAAAAGGCTCAGTTACAGAGGGTAAGTCACGGTGCCGGTCCAACTGCCTAGATGACGGTTTTAATTGCGGGGTGGGGCGAACGATACTCCCTATAGGGGCTATACTGAGAGGATCTGCTTGAAATGGGTGTCCTTTCTGTCACAAAAATGGTATATGAAAGGATGAGGGGCTGGACCCCGGGGCGGAACCTCCCCATTTAAAAATTTTTCGTTTAAAAAGAACTGTGCTGCTGAGTCGGTGGGGATAGAAATGAAGCGGTTTGGTTTTATCAATTAAACTTAGCTGATCAAGTAGATTAGCACTCTCTCCTAAGAGATTAAAACGTCCATTGTCTTCGCGGTGTTCACCGTATATTCTCGCACCTAATCCGCGCTCAAAATATCCAGCCATCAAATTGTCCTTGTCTGTAATTGTAGATTTTTGCCGTCTCGGCTTTTCCGTATACGGATTCACCTAATTATGTGGTAAATTTTACAAGATTAAACTCACCGTTAGTTGTTGTATTGTAGGGACAAGGCCAGTCAATTTCGAATATGGATGGCAACTTTGCCATGGAGGTTTCTCGATTGGTAACAGAGAATGTGGTAAGGGAAAATTATTTGGTTGAACTTTTTAACGTAGAGATTTGTGAAGCTGTCGGCTCAGCATTCTAGTTAAAGCTTTTTAAGTTACTAATTTCCTAGGTCGTTTTACTGTTCGAGTTGGGAATTTGATCTAACAGTCAATGCTGTAGTCTCCCCAGCATCCGGTTTTGTCTCGTCACGCAACTTTCCTCCGGGGAGGAGTGTTTCGTGACGGGACAAAAACGGCTGCGAGGGAGTCTATTAGTGATGAGAGATCTAGTTTGATAAAGCATAACAATGATGTTGACATTTTCAGGAGCTGAGAGAGCAGGTTGAAAAACTTGAAGCTGAACTAGAGGAATACAAGAAAGGTGGAATGGCGTTGACGCCAGTCCGAGGAAGAACCCAGTCGTACAATAAAGGCAAGTTGTTCAGTTTCTCATTATTGGGCTGCCTGTGGCACGCGCAGTTATAAAATGAGCTTTCTCTGTCGAAAAAAGGCAACATGGCAGATGGATCACCCAGAAGGCGTTGCGTGTCCTATCCCCCCCTGTGGGGCCTCTTATTTGACTTTTGGCGGGAGGGGAAAAAAATTGGCAGACTTGTAACGAAAATGACGTTATTGCGTGAAGTTATTTTTTGTATAATTACAGTTGAAAGAAAAATCGGGGCGAGATTTTTGGATTCAGTACCATGCAATAAAGGTCAAAGGAAGTGTTTTTTAGAGTTTAGTCCATTATTCTTTTTCCGGAATACGGTCAAGCGAACGCGCACTAATTGATCTCCAAATGCACCTTTATTTCTCTGCGTGTCTATTTCACGGGATAGGATTAGCTAGGACCAGCTATACATCCAGTATAGAAAACGTTAGACCACTACAGCCAATATCGCCCGTTGAAAGTGTCTTGTTTTACCTGGAAGGTGCTAACCGATACTGGGGTCTGATAGCGTGATCAAACAGGAAAAAAGGGACAATGAAAAAAACTACTTTTAAGATAAGGGTTTTAGTTTCACTGTTTAAAGTCATTACCCTGGGCTTAGTTCCTCGAAATCGAAGGCCGGGTAACGCTTACCCAGTGTTAGAATTTAAGACCAACATTGGATTCACTTTCTTGTAGACTGTTGACGGTTGTCATTTCGGGTCAGCATAACCGGGTTTCGACTCGACAGTGTTTTATCACCCCTTTTTGTGTATTACTTTACGTCACTGTTCGATTGTCTCAAGAATATTAAGATTCTTTGTGCTGTGGACTGACGTTATGTGTTTCCTGTGGACATTTTTCTCGCTTTTTTAGGAGAGCTTGAGCAGAAGAGAAGAGCTCAAAGCTTCTTATCTGGCCAAGAACCAAAAGCTGGAAAATTGGTAAGACATAAAGTTAGTACAGACAAAGCGACACGAGTCTCTTCGGTAGCTTTGGAGGTGTATAGTGATAAAGTGAAATTTGAATAATAGTTGGTGGGCCTTCGTATTGAGTAGGGGTTGTAGACCCCACTGGTCTGGACAACCTTTCATGGCCTGGCGTGATAATGATGGGGTTAATGCCAGTCAGGATTCAAGTCCTGTTTCATCCCTTGTCACGGTGGCAAGTTTCAATAAAAGACTAAAAAAAGGGCGTTAGAGTTGTATAGACTGAGCTATGGAAGTCTATATAATCTATGACCACTTACTTTCCTACTTTGACTAACTCCTTTAGATTCTTCCTCTTTTACAGCTTTTTGCCTCATGTCGACCATTACATTCTCTCCTGAACAATTCATTTCTTTTTAGATAGTTGTTGTTATATGTGGCATCATTGGGCAATAATGGAACAAGGTTGTGGCATTTCATTACTGAGAATAAAGACGCTATAGTGGAGTTTTGTGTGTTTTTTCCTTGTCAGGTTATGAGGCACGCTGGACTACTTAGAAAGGCATCTCATGCTCACAAAGAAGGGGTAAGTTTCGGATCATTATACATCTCTGAGAACCTACCCCTTCCCTAAGCCAACGTTTTGCCCTAAGTGAGAAGTAGGTGTTAATGTTGGCTTAGGGGAGGGGTAGGTGGGCAGTTTCCCCAGAGACGTATTTAAGAAACGGTCCAGATAAGAACGATAGCAACAACGGCAACGAACATGTTGGAATGCAAAAAAGGTGTAACTTTTCTATTGTCTGTACTTACTTCTGATTGGCTTAAACAGCAAAAGTTAACAAAACTTCATAAAGCGGTATATATATTCATCCTTACTTTCCAACCATCTTCCATATAACAAAATCTAGTCTCGGTTTGAATAACAAAGAAATCCTATGTGGGGAACATGTAAAATTGTAAACTTTGCTTGGCTATTGTTTTCAACTCTTGTGATTGGTCAAAATCTTTTAACACAAAAAAACACCCTTTCAAAGTGGAGTGTAAATGCATTTTATTGCGGTAAAGGGCCTTCATGTAGGTTTATGCATTCTCTATGTAAAAATGAGAACATTTCTATGTGGGGAAGGCACCGTTGCCGCAGAACAAAAGAAATTGCTATCCACCTTACCCGAATCATCACTTAATGATCCTACGTTTCTTTTATTTACTTCCACCGATCCCTCTTTGGTTTCTAATTTCAATTACAAATCCCTGGCCTTTCTTTATATTATCATTCCATCAAGAGTGATGAGAGGAATCGAAATATAAATTGCTTGGGAAAATTCTTTACCAAGAAAAATTATAGATTCGTAGTAATAAAAAATATATATGAAGAGTTAAATAAAGAAAAAGAACGCGAATGTATAAGCGTACTGTTGCTTTCTCAGTACACATAGCAAAAGTCAGGACTGACCCGGATGGACCGCTCATTTTGAAAATGAAATACTGGCTTTTTTTGAGTTTTCGCTAAAAACCTATCACCTGCTGTGCGTGATTATTTAGGACTAGTCTAACCTTGCCATAGACATCCCTGATTAGTAGTGGGAAGTCTAGTTACGACTGAAATGGTCTGGCTTATGGTAAGCGCCTTTCCATTATTCTTCTCACTTTTTCCATAAATTAAAACTAAGCTGACAATCAAGATCGACTGACTGTTAGTTAGCGATACTCAATGTTGTTGAACTGTAGTTTAAGCAAAAGCGGCCTAAACAGTCTTAATTTGTCATGCCTATAATGAAACGGACGTTAGTATTTTTTGTCAACACGAAAGTACTCGAGCAAAGAAACCGCTCAATTCAAAACTGATGTTCGTCTCTCGTAGGATTTGCTTCCTCTTCCGCCGCAGCTAAGACAACAAAAGATCCGTGGTATGATTGAGTTTACAAGCGAAGAGGAAGATAAAGTTATCAAGCATCTTATCACTGACATGAACCCTCAGTCGATGGCGGACGCTATCCCAGGTCTTCCTGCGCATATTTTGTTCATGTGCATAAGGCATGCTGATCACGTGAATGATGACCGCCGCATGCAGAGTCTTCTGAGCAACAGTATTAATAGCATCAGAAAAGTTGTCAAGGTAACGTTAACGAACACATCGGTCAAACACACTGGACATGCGCAGTTGCCTTTGAAAAGCCTGTGACGAATTTGTTCACAAAAACTGAAAATCTAAGGTCGTGTCTGAAACTGTTTTTCGTTGTTTCTTGCTAGAAAATTATTAGTTCCAAGTGAGGAAAGTTGCTAAATTTCTAGTCCCGTAGGTTCGATTCTGAAACGTTTCGTGCTCTCTGTCCCCCTGTGAGGTCGAAGCGTATTCTAGATTGTTTTCAGTAAATCTTTTCCTTTTCCAACAGAAAAATCCCAGTAACCTGGACATTTTGGCCTTCTGGTTGGCCAACACCTCTCGGCTTCTCCATGACATGAAACAATACAGTGGTGACCGGGTAAGAAGACACTTTACTGTAGCTTACTTGATGCCTTGCCTGACACATGCCACCTTTTTATACATGTAATTGCCTCTACAACCGCTGTGTGCTATTAATAGGTGTAGGCTTTGTTGTCATCGAAAGTCATAACCCCAGCCTAGTTTGTTATGATACCAGCAGGTCATATTTTATGAATCAACTGGTGCCCGCGTTGAAAACGTACAAGTTTTTGTAAGTCAGGAAAATCGCTTTTACACTTCTCACCGCAGTAAAATTTAACCAAAGCGAGAAAGAAGTGGGGCAACAGTTTTTAATGGCAACATTTAACGCGAACGAAAACACAAGAAATGCTTACAAAGGTATAATTGTGAAAGAATGTTATTTACGCATTTCCATATACCAACTATTTTTTGACAGTGTTTGATCATTAGGGTGTTTAAGGAAGGTTTCTTTAAGTACTTGGCCTTTTGGCTCACGTTATTTCACCTAAATACTGTTCTTATTCATTCTTTCATTCTCATTCACTTCCATCCTTCCTTCTTTCCTCACTTATCTGATAATTGTTCAGTGGCTAATAAGACGGCCTGATGAAGAAGGACTCTCAGCTTCACTCATTAAACACTGGACTAGTATGAAGGATTACATCAAAGATGTTAGTGCTGTCTCACTTAACTTTTAATCTTCTTGTAGTGTTTTCCTGTTGCCACCAAACCCAAAGTCAGGCGTTTCTTTTTTTTTCCTTTTTACATTTTATGGATTTTGCTTTCAGCACTTCATTTTTCTCCCGCTCATTTTCTTTGGCCTATCTCTCCTTTGTTTGTTTGTTTGTTTGTTTTTGCTTTTTTCCTTTCACTCATTTTTCTGGATACTTTATGCTCAACCATTCATTGTCCGTACGTATTTATGTTTTTCATCGATCACTAAGCTGCATCATATAACATAATTTTATTCATGTATTTATTTATTTATTTACACTATGCTATTTACGCCTCATTGTCTAAGAAAATGGGTTTTCTTGTCTTAATTTGCTTTTTAAAACCTCTTTTCTGTGAGCACGAGGTTGAAATTGCCTTGGGTATATTTAAGAGGAAATGCGATAGTTTTATTCATTCCTGCATGCTGAATAATGTTTTATGTACTGTACGTTTTTGTGCTTTGTGCTTTAATTGCATCAAAGTATCAGTGTACCTTATAAATAGGTAATTCTCGTGCATATTTCACAGTAAAAGGTAGTTCTACGATTCACAGT